>BSQZ01000109.1:557500-645000 GCA_033239005.1 Lamellibrachia satsuma
TCCGTTAGTTATTATTTCGCCATAGTACAACTATTTGGGCGCTCTGGCTTATGATATTGCGTTCAGATGGTCCATCCATGGAAGCTGATTGTTTAGTACTGCGGCTTCTACGCTGCAGGTGTAAGTTTTTTGCATGACATCAACATTTGTTACGTCATCATGCCATCATGTCATCATGCTATCATGCCATCACGCCGTCATGCTATCATGCCATCATGTCATCATGCCAGCAGAAGTCTAATACACACTGCTGCACGAAACCTCAGTTGCTGGAGACTTTCGAGTAGATTAATGTGATGGCTCTAAGTGGTCCAAATTTCGCTACCATAATGTATAATTGTGACAAACCGAACGTTGATGATACATTCCTTCAGTTATATTACGCTCGATGACATAGACATATAACACCCTCAATTATTCCTAAGAAAGACAATACGAGGTGAATGGGAGTTTGGCCCTAAAATTAGTGGGATGTTACCACCCAAACAGGTGGTATATGATATGATGAAACTTCTGTCACACACACCCCTCCCAGTATGTAGGAAGTGTCAGATTGGTAATTTTCCCACAGTGCAGGTGGGAGATGGAACGTTAATACCACTGTCAAAATCCCTGTTTTGTGTGACGTGGAAGGTTGGCTCAAAAATGGTGGTAGATGGAAGAGGTATCCCAAACAACGTGGAATATAAGACGGGAGGTAAGGAGGAGACTCATACCCCCTCTTTTGTGTCAAGAATCACGTTGAGAATGCAACATTGTTGATGTATTTTGTTAAATGTTGCTGCTACTATTCATGGATAGGGCGAATGCGAAACCCATGTTTTGCGGAATGCGGTTTATTATCAAGGACAAAGAATGTTAAAAAGACAACTCAATCATGTGTCAGCAACCATACTGTGTAACTGGTTACCAGTAATATTGTTCGTACGAAACACATAATAGTTTCTGTGACAGTTACCATTGCAGACGAAGTTGGTCTTATTAAATGTTTCCAAGAGCCCATAAAATGTAAACAAAAACATTGGAGACAAATACAATCCAATGACAACATTAACTGACACCGCCTTGCATTCACTTGTTTGTGTTATGGCGGCCCCTGACGGAGACGGCGCTGAGCACTGACACCACTTGCCCAATGAAGCCGCTAATGCGATGTGCAGCTGACGTATTGGCGATGACAAATGCACGATCCGCCTTCTAGACCTTGCGCCTTGCACTGTTTCCAACCGTCAATGGTCCGTGCCTGAACTTCGCAGCCTCCGAACCCGCGTCCTTTACGTCCGCGGCAGGTATATCCATCTGATTTCTGTTTACACCAGAACGATCCCCAGAGGATGGCGCGACAAGTCATCCAGACTCTCAATTTCTTCACCGGCACTCCCTTCCTATCGCAGGGTAGCTTAGGTGTGTCCGGTACTGCAACAAATTAATTGTGACATTTCGAAAAATACTACTTATCTGCTGCAAGTTATATTCTAAAAGTTTCATATATCGTTTCGGCTTCTGCATTCATTTATATACGCTGTATACATGATTATGGCTAAATCAACAGTATTATTTACTATATCACAATGTAAAAATAAAACGCACTTATTAAAATCAGTTGTGGAAAGATACCTACCATGCTGCTTTTTATATCACTATTACCAACATTAACAAATCGTTCGTAGAAAATCATTGCATGGACCTAAATGATAAATGTATGGAAATGTGCATAAACCATATAATACCTCTTTTGACACGACCGCTATCAACTACAAAGAAAGTGAATACATAATTATGCAGATAACAATCAATGTTAGTCAGATTTGTGCTGTCTTCGTGTATAACAATAGGCAATGTTTATCGAGAATAAGAGGTCGCCATCAATACGTACATACGAACACACGAACACAAACGCACATACACACATGCATACAAACATATATAAATACATGCATACATACATACATGCATACATGCATACATGCATACATACATACATACATACGTACATACATACATACATGCATACATACATACATGCATACATACATACATACATACATAGATACATGCCAAGTATACATATAATTCACGCTATTGTACAACCAATTGTCGTAACTGACACTTACCGGACGCCTCGTCGTTTACTTCATTCACCGACAAACCCGGATCATCGGCTTCTTCCTATTGAGCAAACTCATAATTACTCAAACGTGCTGATTATCACAAAACATAACATTGTAAACATAATATTGTGTGTGGTGAATGCATGTGTGCTGCTACAACGGCAAAATGCTTGTAGTGGATTAACTGCTACCCGCCTCCTCTGTGACGCTTTCTCAAATTAGTTTTTATCATTAGTTTGCATTACTGCTCCAACGCCTTTGTCTGCATTACTGCTCCAACGCCTTTGCTTACATTACTGCTCCAACGCTTTGCTTACATTACTGCTTCAACGCCTTTGCTTACATTACTACTCCAACGCCTTTGCTTACATTTATTCAGAACACATTGTCAAAGCGATATAGTTAGCAGCACTAAGGGGTCGTCGCAAAAGTCAAAGAAAACGTTAGTGTTTAGTTAATGTTTAGATACCTCCACCCCCCCCCCCACCTGTTCTGAGCTGTGTGTACATAACCATTGCCGTGGAAAACCAAACATTACGTCAACACGCAGACGTGTTCACTGTTATTGACGTCACTTTTTGTATTGCTATCTCGAATTTGCTTTCACATGCAATGTGAATGTTTTTGCAAAAACGTCCTTTCTATACGCATGCGAGACATGGACTCTTACAGCCGAACTACAAGGAAGAGTACAAGCCATGGAAATGAGGTGCTGTTGAAAGATCCTTTGCATCTCATACAAGGACCACGTAACCAACGAAGAGGTCCACAAACCAGCGGACCCTATGAAGATCTCCTAACGACGCTAAAGAGACGGAAGCTGAAGTGGTATAGACACGTCTCACGAACATCCGGCCTGACAAAGACCATCCTGGAAGGCACCGTTAGGGGAGCAAGAAGACGAGGAAGACAGAGGAAGAGGTGGGAGGACAACATCAAAGAGTGGACAGGCCTGGACTTCTCAGAGACACAAAGGGCGGCAGACGACAGGAAGAAGTGGAGACAGCTGGTTTCAAGGTCATCGGTGGTGCCCCAACGACACTCCGGGTTAAAGGATTGATGATGATGATGATGAAGAAGAAGAAGAAGAAGAACAGGAATTATATATATATATATATATATATATATATATATACATATATATACATATATATATATATATATATATATATATATATATATATATATATATATATATATATATAATTCCTGTTCTTCTTCTTCTTCTTCTTCATCATCATCATCATCAACTTTAACCGAGTTGTCATATATATATATATATATATATATATATATATATATATATATATATATATGTATATATATGTATATATATATATATATATATATATATATATATATATGTATGTATATATATGTATATATATATATATATATATATATATATATATAATTCCTGTTCTTCTTCTTCTTCTTCTTCTTACTCTACATGTGAAGCGATGATCCACGTCAGAAGAAAATACTACCATTGTGTTACTGTAAATATTGTTAACTTCTAAAACTAGATTTAAATCATGTAATATCCCACATGAAACATGGACTGCTGCTGCCATGGTCAGACCAAGCTGACGGACCATTCTGCACCTCGGCCAACGAGATATTGACACCGACAACCATTTCGCTAAAATAAGACTACGGCGTCTACATTTGTTTTTACATTACTAAAAAACACATATAGCATTTGTCAAATTATAACTCGATGCATTCCCTTTAAAACCTATATTTTACAACAATGCAGAATCCATGCACTTGCTTCTAGCTGTAAAGAAACAGCGATTGCGTGGGCATGCTCCATGATTGCTTCCTGTTTGCCCTTGGACACCGGACAACTGGCTTTAGATGAATGTGACTTCCTACGTTCTGTATGACAACTCATTCATGTACCTCTGTCACGTTGGCTTAGTTCACCGCCCTCCCTTCTGCTGTACCTCTGTCACGCTGGCTTAGTTCACCGCCCTCCCTTCTGCTGTACCTCTGTCACGTTGGCTTAGTTCACCGCCCTCCCTTCTGCTGTACCTCTGTCACGCTTGCTTCGTTCACCGCCCTCCCTTCTGCTTTACCTCTGTCACGCTGGCTTAGTTCACCGCCCTCCCTTCTGCTGTACCTCTGTCACGTTGGCTTAGTTAACCGCCCTCCCTTCTGCTGTACCTCTGTCACGCTGGCTTAGTTCACCGCCCTCCCTTCTGCTGTACCTCTGTCACGCTAGCTTAGTTCACCGCCCTCCCTTCTGCTGTACCTCTGTCACGTTGGCTTAGTTCACCGCCCTCCCTTCGGCTGTGCCTCTGTCACGCTGGCTTAGTTCACCGCCCTCCCTTCTGCTGTGCCTCTGTCACGTTGGCTTAGTTCACCGCCCTCCCTTCTGCTGTGCCTCTGTCACGCTGGCTTATTTCACCGCCCTCCCTTCTGCTGTGCCTCTGTCACGTTGGCTTAGTTCACCGCCCTCCCTTCTGCTGTACATCTGTCACGTTGGCTTAGTTCACCGCCCTCCCTTCTGCTGTGCCTCTGTCACGTTGGCTTAGTTCACCGCCCTCCCTTCTGCTGTACCTCTGTCACGCTGGCTTAGTTCACCGCCCTCCCTTCTGCTGTACCTCTGTCACGCTGGCTTAGTTCACCGCCCTCCCTTCTGCTGTACCTCTGTCACGCTGGCTTAGTTCACCGCCCTCCCTTCTGCTGTGCCTCTGTCACGCTGGCTTAGTTCACCGCCCTCCCTTCTGCTGTGCCTCTGTCACGTTGGCTTAGTTCACCGCCCTCCCTTCTGCTGTGCCTCTGTCACGCTGGCTTAGTTCACCGCCCTCCCTTCTGCTGTGCCTCTGTCACGTTTCCTTAGTTCACCGCCCTCCCTTCTGCTGTACCTCTGTCACGCTGGCTTAGTTCACCGCCTTCCCTTCTGTTGTACGCCTCTATGTCGATGGTTCGTGATGGTTGCTTTGATTAGAGCGACGGTGGCTGTACAGTCCGATTTGCGATGCGAAGCGCTATATCGACCTGAGACGTTCGCCTTCCTCGATGATTTCCCACAGACGTTTTCCGTTAGTTATTATTTCGCCATAGTACAACTATTTGGGCGCTCTGGCTTATGATATTGCGTTCAGATGGTCCATCCATGGAAGCTGATTGTTTAGTACTGCGGCTTCTACGCTGCAGGTGTAAGTTTTTTGCATGACATCAACATTTGTTACGTCATCATGCCATCATGTCATCATGCTATCATGCCATCACGCCGTCATGCTATCATGCCATCATGTCATCATGCCAGCAGAAGTCTAATACACACTGCTGCACGAAACCTCAGTTGCTGGAGACTTTCGAGTAGATTAATGTGATGGCTCTAAGTGGTCCAAATTTCGCTACCATAATGTATAATTGTGACAAACCGAACGTTGATGATACGTTCCTTCAGTTATATTACGCTCGATGACATAGACATATAACACTCTCAATTATTCCTAAGAAAGACAATACGAGGTGAATGGGAGTTTGGCCCTAAAATTAGTGGGATGTTACCACCCAAACAGGTGGTATATGATATGATGAAACTTCTGTCACACACACCCCTCCCAGTATGTAGGAAGTGTCAGATTGGTAATTTTCCCACAGTGCAGGTGGGAGATGGAACGTTAATACCACTGTCAAAATCCCTGTTTTGTGTGACGTGGAAGGTTGGCTCAAAAATGGTGGTAGATGGAAGAGGTATCCCAAACAACGTGGAATATAAGACGGGAGGTAAGGAGGAGACTCATACCCCCTCTTTTGTGTCAAGAATCACGTTGAGAATGCAACATTGTTGATGTATTTTGTTAAATGTTGCTGCTACTATTCATGGATAGGGCGAATGCGAAACCCATGTTTGGCGGAATGCGGTTTATTATCAAGGACAAAGAATGTTAAAAAGACAACTCAATCATGTGTCAGCAACCATACTGTGTAACTGGTTACCAGTAATATTGTTCGTACGAAACACATAATAGTTTCTGTGACAGTTACCATTGCAGACGAAGTTGGTCTTATTAAATGTTTCCAAGAGCCCATAAAATGTAAACAAAAACATTGGAGACACAGCCAAATACAATCCAATGACAACATTAACTGACACCGCCTTGCATTCACTTGTTTGTGTTATGGCGGCCCCTGACGGAGACGGCGCTGAGCACTGACACCACTTGCCCAATGAAGCCGCTAATGCGATGTGCAGCTGACGTATTGGCGATGACAAATGCACGATCCGCCTTCTAGACCTTGCGCCTTGCACTGTTTCCAACCGTCAATGGTCCGTGCCTGAACTTCGCAGCCTCCGAACCCGCGTCCTTTACGTCCGCGGCAGGTATATCCATCTGATTTCTGTTTACACCAGAACGATCCCCAGAGGATGGCGCGACAAGTCATCCAGACTCTCAATTTCTTCACCGGCACTCCCTTCCTATCGCAGGGTAGCTTAGGTGTGTCCGGTACTGCAACAAATTAATTGTGACATTTCGAAAAATACTACTTATCTGCTGCAAGTTATATTCTAAAAGTTTTATATATCGTTTCGGCTTCTGCATTCATTTATATACGCTGTATACATGATTATGGCTAAATCAACAGTATTATTTACTATATCACAATGTAAAAATAAAACGCACTTATTAAAATCAGTTGTGGAAAGATACCTACCATGCTGCTTTTTATATCACTATTACCAACATTAACAAATCGTTCGTAGAAAATCATTGCATGGACCTAAATGATAAATGTATGGAAATGTGCATAAACCATATAATACCTCTTTAGACACGACCGCTATCAACTACAAAGAAAGTGAATACATAATTATGCAGATAACAATCAATGTTAGTCAGATTTGTGCTGTCTTCGTGTATAACAATAGGCAATGTTTATCGAGAATAAGAGGTCGACATCAATACGTACATACGAACACACGAACACAAACGCACATACACACATGCATACAAACATATATAAATACATGCATACATACATACATGCATACATGCATACATACATACATACATACATACGTACATACATACATACATGCATACATACATACATGCATACATACATACATACATAGATACATGCCAAGTATACATATAATTCACGCTATTGTACAACCAATTGTCGTAACTGACACTTACCGGACGCCTCGTCGTTTACTTCATTCACCGACAAACCCGGATCATCGGCTTCTTCCTATTGAGCAAACTCATAATTACTCAAACGTGCTGATTATCACAAAACATAACATTGTAAACATAATATTGTGTGTGGTGAATGCATGTGTGCTGCTACAACGGCAAAATGCTTGTAGTGGATTAACTGCTACCCGCCTCCTCTGTGACGCTTTCTCAAATTAGTTTTTATCATTAGTTTGCATTACTGCTCCAACGCCTTTGTCTGCATTACTGCTCCAACGCCTTTGCTTACATTACTGCTCCAACGCTTTGCTTACATTACTGCTTCAACGCCTTTGCTTACATTACTACTCCAACGCCTTTGCTTACATTTATTCAGAACACATTGTCAAAGCGATATAGTTAGCAGCACTAAGGGGTCGTCGCAAAAGTCAAAGAAAACGTTAGTGTTTAGTCAATGTTTAAATACCTCCACCCCCCCCACCTGTTCTGAGCTGTGTGTACATAACCATTGCCGTGGAAAACCAAACATTACGTCAACACGCAGACGTGTTCACTGTTATTGACGTCACTTTTTGTATTGCTATCTCGAATTTGCTTTCACATGCAATGTGAATGTTTTTGCAAAAACGTCCTTAGCGCAGGCATAGACATCACTTTTTAGCAGTGTAGTCGTGTGCAAACATGAACATAACAGGATCCCGGTTCGTTCGTATTGATATGGTTGTTTTCACAGTCAAAATTCCTGCCGAATCTCGCTATCAGATATTCGTTTGTGTTTGATCGCATTTGTTAGTTAAAAATGAAGTTCGTACAAGTTCTTTACCCACTGATGTTGATGCGGCACAGACCCGTGATTCAACGACACAGGTGTAGCCAGAGACAGCAACAGGGACATGCCACAATTCCGTGTATTGATGTTGTGATGGATGACGTTACGATGGGCCCAGTGCTCCGGTGCTCCTGTGTTCCAGTGCTCCTGTGTTCATTTGCTCCAGTGCTTCTGTGCCCCAGTGCTCAATTGCTCCAGTGCTCCTGTGCTCCAGTGTTCCAATGCCCTGTGCTCCAGTGCTCATGTGGTCCAGTGCTCATGCGCTCCAGTGTTCATGTGCTCCAGTGCTCCAATGCTCATGTGCCCCTGTGTTACTGTGCTCCAGTGCTCCTGTGCTCCAGAATTCCAGAACGCGTTTGTCTCATTATGTCCATCACTGCTATTCTACAAACAGTGGAAACTTATCTTTTTGGTTTACGTTGCTGTTCATGTGAGTGCATAAGAATTGCTTGGACCGCAGCAGATTTGTAAAAAATCTCCGAAGAAGCTACTACTGTTACTGAGCTGCTGACGATAGGGATGAATCACTCCTTACGGTTTCATGGTCGGCTTACAGTCAATTATATAATGTATATAACGGCTGAGAGCTTATTCTCATAGCTCGAGAAAACGCTTCCAGCCACCCGTTCCACACTTCATAAGGAACTATTAGAGGTTCTCATTATGCGACAAATGCATATGGGCGCACAGACCATTCATTGTTTTTCTGATGGAAACATTTGCGTTGATAAGTCCAAAGTTGCACGAAATCCTGCCGGAACAAATGACTAATGCATTGATCGTGGCAACCGAGTCAGCATTCCTGACTGCGCGAATTAGGACATTCCATAGAATCGACCCAGCCAGCAAGAACGAACGACGGCCATTGCGTTCCATGTGATATAGGAACATATATAAATATATAAACATAGGTTTATCCATGCAGCAGAAATGCGCCGACCCTGTCAGGATATTAGGACGCTTGGGTGGAGTTCCCCACTGTACAACGTGAAGTAGCCCCACTGTACAACGTGAAGTAGCCCCACTTTACAACGTGAAGTAGTCCCACTGTACAACGTGAAGTAGCCCCACTGTACAACGTGAAGTAGCCCCACAGCACAACGTGAAGTAGCCCCACTGTACAACGTGAAGTAGCCCCACTGTACAACGTGAAGTAGCCCCACAGCACAACGTGAAGTAGCCCCACTGTACAACGTGAAGTAGCCCCACTGTACAACGTGAAGTAGCCCCACAGCACAACGTGAAGTAGCGCCACTGTACTACGTGAAGTAGCCCCACTGTACAACGTGAAGTAGCCCCACAGCACAACGTGAAGTAGCTCGCGTAGACAAGAAACCAGGTAGGATTACATGTTTTGCGTCGAAATTGTTCCAACGTTTAAAGGAGGCGACAAGTTACAGTATGGGGATTGATGTCTGCGCACGAACTTAAACAGTTTTTTCACCTGTGTCTTCGTATTTGACATTTAAGGTGCGAAAACCAAAACCCATGCTTCTTTTTAAAGTGTTTTGGACTCGAGCCACAGCATATGTTGCACTGAGCAGACCCGCGGCAAGAGACGCACTAGGCTTTTTGTATTAAAAACTTACGTCTTGAAAAGAAATTACAAATGCACATACCTGTTGTGTGTTTCTGTGTACGAATGACCAAAAACAAACTGTTCCAGCCAATATGTCAGTTATGTTTCGCTCATAGCCATTCCACAAGAAAGCACACTGGTTGTTTTATTCCACAGATTAGAACAAATATAAATAAAATGCAGTCAGTTATATGGGTCCACTGCTGTGAAACTTTTACTTAACATAAGTTTTTCCATGCTGCAGAAACGCGCCGAACTTGTCAGTATATTAGGATGTTTGGGTGTAGTTCCCCACAGTACAATGCGAAGTAGCTTACGCATACAAGAAACCACATAGGATGACATGTTTTACGTCGAAACTTAGTTAACATTGTATACTTTGTTCCAGCGTTTATTGGAGGCGGCAAGTTACATCGCCGGAGTGTGGGGATTGATGTATGCGCACAAACTTAAACAGCTTTTTTAATCATCCGTGTCTTCGCTTTGACGTTTAAGTTGCATAGAAAATGCGATGCCCGTGTTTCTTTTTAATGAGTTTTGCAACCGAACCAGAACAAGAGACGCGACAAATAACGCACTAGGCTTTTTGTATTTAAAAAATTACCTCTTGAAATGAAATGAAATGTCAAATGCAAATCTCAGTTGTGCGTTTATATTTGTTTGCAACAACTACAAACTTCCAGCCAATATGTCAATTGTTTTTGCTAGAAACAGCTATGTTCATAGCCATATCACTAGAAAGCACACTGGCTATTTTATTCCAAGTATTAGAAGACATATACATACAGTTGTATGGGTCCAGTGCTCTGGAACTTTTTAGCATATGAAATAACAGTGTGACTGTATTAGAGCAAACATTAAAATGTAATGTGAAATAATTTATATTGATTTGCAATTAGTGAACAAGACTGATTTTAGTATTCATTGAAAAGTAGGTGCCATAATAAGAATAGTACCTTCACTCTCAAGTAAATCATATTCATGTTTGCCTATTCTATGTATTCACCTTGACTCACAAACACACACGCACGTACACACACGTACACATACGCACGCACACATATACACACACGCGCGCACGCACACACACACACGCACGCACACGCACACTTAATTGTATTACTTGATGTTCTTTATGTATCATAATATGTGTTTTATGTAAATGTGGATGTATACATTGTAAATGTATCAATGTAATTACATTGAATCTTAAAATAGTGAACATTTCTCAGGATAGTTCCTTTTTATGTTAAAATTATTATTTTGACATATCAAACTTGTTTTTTCCGTTGTAGAATTTTTCGCCATTTTATCAAGGCGACTTGATAAGTACTAATAATGTAGTGGTCGGCTGACGTCATAGTATATAGTACGGATGACGTCATCGTATATAGTACGGATGACGTACGTATATCATTGTATTCAATACGTGGCAACAACGGAAGGATAAAGTAAAGTAATGATATTCCACTTCACTATTTCACTCATTCATTCACCCAATCAATCACTCACTCACTCACCATTTGACACAGCCGATCGTTGAAGTGCCCGGCCGGTTGACTCATCAACTACCCGTCAGCACATGTTTATGTCCTCGATTGCCTCAAAGAGATATTTGACTGGCATGTATGTCCTTAGCTTCCTGTGTCTTCACCCTTTTTCTACCCTGTTTTACAAAACCATGTAGTGTATCTTTGGCGATGTTGTGACAAGTGGTGTGTCCGCACAATTGTAGCTTCCTTCTTCCTAGCTATGCCAATGACTGATTTTGTGGAACGTCTTGGAGCCCTCACATGTTACTTAAGCTAAGAACAGGGGGGTTGTGGCAGTAGTTCCCGTGGGGGAACAGTAGACGATAAAGTGGGGAAAGACACAAGAGATGCTAGGGAGAGCTCACCTCAGCCTGGGAGGAAGCTGAGAGGAGGGAAGGTGAAAGGTCACAGGGAGACAGGACGTAAGGAGACGGGAAGGAAAGGAACGGGAGGGAAGACAACCGGAGTGAAGGAGAGGGGAGTAGGGGAGACAGGAGGGAAGGAGAAGGGAGTGGGGGAGACGGGAGGGAAGACAACCAGAGTGAAGGAGAGGGGAGTAGCGGAGACAGGAGGGAAGGAGAAGGGAGTGGGGAAGACGGGAGGGAAAACAACCGGAGTGAAGGAGAGGGGAGTAGGGGAGACAGGAGGGAAGGAGAAGGGAGTGGGGGAGACGGAAGGGAAAACAACCGGAGTGAAGGCGAGGGGAGTGGGAGAGACAAGAGCAAAGGAATGGGAAGTGGGGGAGACAGGAGGGAAGGGGTCAGGACAGAATGTGATGGAGGGGATCGAAAGGAAGAGTTATTGTGCATCAGTGATAGAGGGGGTGAGGAAGAGAGCGAGGGTGTTTGTGGGGGATTCGATAGTTAGGAAGACCGACAGAGTCTTAAACAAGGGAGATGATGTGGTGGTCTGCTTGCCTGGAGCCAAAATAGAGGCGATAACTGAGAGGGTAAAAAACATCGTAGGCTCGGGTAAGGGTGGATCTGTTTTAGTACACGTAGGGACAAATAACGTAGAGAGGGAGGGTACAACTGCCATAGTTAGGAAATATAGGCAGTTGGTCAGAACACTAAAACAGACGCGGGTTGAGCAGGTAATATTGTCAGGGATTTTACCTGTAATGGGCAGGAGGGGTCACAAATATCGAAATTGTCGGGGGATGGCAATTAACATGTTAGTCCAGAGGCTGTGTAGGGAAGAGGAAGTTGGATATATGGGGAAGTTTTGTTGGGACGGCTGATATGTACATGAAGGATGGGCTTCATTTAAGTGGAAAGGGGGCGGCAGTATTCGCGGACAAACTTTCAGCAGCAGTAGATAGCGACTTGGGTACAATGACAAATATTTTTGGAAGTAAACATTCTTTAAGCTAGAAGTGCAGGGGGGTTACCTAGAGGTGTCTCAAGCAGAACAAGAGGCCACTAGCACAGATAAACCAATACCAAATCATCCGAAAAACATCTCTGAAAAAGGTTATAAATGCGTATGTTTAAATGCAAGGAGCATAGTAAATAGGAAAAACGAATTAAACATTATGGTAGAAGATATTGACCCTCACATAATTGGTATAACTGAATCATGGGCCAACATAGATATAACAGATGCTGAATTAGGACTGACAGGATACGTAATGTTTAGGAAAGATCGAATAGGAAGAAGGGACGGGGGAGTTATTTTATATGTTAAAGAATCTATTCAGGCTTATGAAATAAACTAGAAAGGGAAGCAGATTGCGATGAAGCTGTTTGGTGCAAAATTCGTTCAGGAAATTCAAAATTAACTATTGGATTAGTTTACCGAAGTCCAAACATAAACGAAGAGGACAACACAAAAACAAAAAACGCTATAAAGGAAGTTAGTAAAGGGGAATGTATCATAATGGGAGATTTTAACCATGGACACATACAATGGAATTCTCTAGAGAGCACAGGGATTGAGGATCAACAATTTCTATGTTTAATCCAGGATAGCTTTCTTACTCAGCACGTACTAGAACCAATCAGGGGAGAAAATGTATTAGATATAGTTTTGTCATCACAAAAAGAATTAGTGGACAATGTAAAAATATTTGAACCATTGGGTAATAGTGACCATAATCAAATACATTTTGACATCAATGTAAAATCAGAAAGTAAAAATAAGAAAACGTACAAGAGAAACTTCCACAAAGGTAACTACAAAGATATGAGAAAATACTTAGCAAAGCTAGATTGGAATAACATGCTGATGAATAAGACCGCAATTGAATGTTGGAATATTCTAAAATATGAAATTGAGAGTATCATCGATAAATTTGTTCCCTTCCAAAAACAAGGAAAACGGTGTAGAAAGAAACACTTGTCAAAAGAGGCAATTAGAAAAATAATGCTAAAACAAACTATGTGGAGGGTTTATAGGCGTACCAGAAAGGAAGAAGACTATGCAAAATATAAAGAGGCACTTAATGCAGCTACAACTGAAATCAGACAATCTAAACGAAGCTATGAGCAAAAACTGGCATGTAACATAAAAAATGACAGCAAGAGTTTTTATGCATATGTCAGGAGTAAACAAAACGTACAAGACAAGGTTGGACCTCTAGAAGACAGTGCTGGAAATATAATATCACAGGGGTTTTTAATGGCAGAAGACCTAAATGGTTACTTCAGTTCAGTATTTACCAAAGAAGATATTAGTACCAGTTGCTGATGCTAAATTTCAGGGGGTTAAATCTGACTATTTAGGACCGTTAGTTGTAACTCCAGAATTGGTAGCTAAGAAAATAAAGGCAATGAAGGATAACAAATCACCGGGAGTGGATGGGATTCCTCCAAAATTACTAATGGAAACAGTAGATCAAATCAGTATACCATTTGCAAGATTATTCAACTTGTCATTAAAAGAGGGAGTTGTTCCGTTTGAATGGAAAGAAGCAAACATCATACCATTATATAAAAAGGGTTCGAGGAATAAGTCCGAGAATTACAGACCAGTGAGTTTAACGTCAGTGATTTGTAAATTATTAGAAAGGTTAATTAAAGACCATATGGTGGACTTCCTCGTTAAGCATAAATTATTAAATTCATCTCAACATGGATTCCTTAAAGCGAAGTCATGCTTAACAAATATGTTATGTTTTTTGGAAGAAATCACTAAGTGGATAGACGTGGGATCGCCAGTAGATATTATCTACTTAGATTTTCAGAAAGCTTTTGACAAAGTGCCACATCAAATATTACTACTTAAATTAAAAGCCCATGGTATCGGGGATAGCATAACTGACTGGATAGAACAATGGCTGACTGACAGAAGACAACGAGTTGTAGTAGATGGAGAAGTTTCAAATTGGAAATTGGTTTTGAGTGGGGTACCTCAAGGATCAGTATTAGGACCTATATTATTCTTAATTTATATCAATGACTTGGACGACAGTATAACAAGTAACGTACTGAAATTTGCGGATGACACAAAACTGTTTAGAAAGGTTAATACTGATGGTGATAAACAACATTTACAAAACGATCTAGACAGATTAGTGAAATGGTCTGAGAAATGGCAGATGCTCTTCAATTTTGGGAAATGTAAATGCTTACATACAGGACATGGGAACTTGAGTGTAAACTATAAAATGGGAGGTACTGTTCTGGGTACTACTGTAAAAGAAAAGGACTTAGGAGTTACAATAAGTGCTGATATGAAAGTTTCAGAGCAGTGTGGTATTGCAGCTTCAAAGGGTAATCAAATTCTTGGATTGATTAGAAGAAACATTACATACAAGGGAAAAAAAGTTAATTATACCTCTTTATAAAGCAATAGTTAGACCTCATTTAGAATACTGTATACAAGCATGGAGACCATATCGTAAGAAGGATATAGATACGCTTGAACGCATACAAAGGAGAGCAACTAAAATGATTCCAGAACTTAGAGACCTTAATTATGAATAACGCCTGAAAGAATGTGGTTTAACAACTCTAGAGACAAGGAGGTTAAGAGGAGATCAGATTGAAGTTTTTAAGATATTGAATGGGTATGAAAATATTGATAGAAATATGTTTTTCTCACTCAAGAAGGATAGCAAAACTAGAGGACATGAGGTAAAATTAGTAAAGGATCAATGTAGATTGGATATCAGGAAGCACTCGTTCTCACAGAGGACAATAAATGAATGGAACCAATTGTCTACAGATTGTGTAACTGCTAGTAGCGTGAATATGTTTAAAAACAAGGTTGACACATATCTCAGGAGGGCGGGTTATAAGTAGGTGAACATTGTTGGACTCTCGATAAGCCAATGGCTTCCTTGTCCACTTGCCATCTGGGCCTTTGGCTTGGATGGTAAATCTTGTTAAATCTTGTTAAATCTAAACACAACAATTTGTATTGTGTCCTTTTATATTACTTTCAGAATGCTTCAAAGACACTTCCTCTCAAAATCATTGTGTCAGCTTACTGAACATTATTCAGGATAGTTCATTTTCAAATCAGATAACTTTCATTTTACATATCCAAGGTGTGTTTAATTTACCTGGTAGAGGCTTTCGTCAACGTATCACGTTGACTTCATCAGTACCGATGACGCTGAATGACGTCATCGTACACGTGAGGCAGTTCGAAATTGCCCTCGTCTCTGTTGATGGGTGTTCTAGCTTTCCTGATCCAGATGGCTTCCTTGATGTGCCGGATTCTTCGGTTGGGTTCCTTGTCTACAATGCTCACTCCCTCCCTGTCTATGATGTGGTTTTCAGGTGTCGCATGGTCTGTAAGGGCGGATTTATTGATGGTAGACATTAATCTTTTATTCCGCTCCTTGTGTATTTCTCTTTTTTCGTGTTGTCTACATTCTTTCTGTGTTCCTCCAGTCGTGTTTTTAGTAATCTTCCTGTCTCCCCAATGTACTCAGCACCACAGTTCTTGCATGGTATTTGGTACACCAGTTCACCCTGTTCTTCTAGCTCTACTTTGTCCTTGGGATGTACTAACAAGCGCCTGAGGGTGGTATGGGGACGCAAGGCTTTTGCTACTCCATATTTCTTCAGTACTCGGTGTACTCTCTCTGAGACCCCCTCTACGTATGGGATGACTACTTGGCTCCTGTAATGTCTGTCATTTGTTGTTCTTTTTCTTCTTACTGCTACACTGTATCACCTTGTACAAGGCCCAGGATGGGTAGCCACATACTCTTAGAGCTCCTCTCAAGTGTTCCACCTCTTCCTTCTTGTCCCCCTCCTCTGAAGTTATCGTCTCACAACTGTTAATAAGGGTTCTGACCACTCCTAACTTCTGATGTTTGTGGTGGTGGGACGCAAAGTTCAGGTATTGGTTGGTGTGTGCCTTCTTCCTGTACACTGTAGACTTCACACTGCCATCTTCCTTTCTGGTGAACTTCGCATCCAAGAAGGGCATGCTGCTGTTCTCTTCCTCTTCCCGCGTGCAAATGATGCTCCCTGTGGGGTCTACAGTGTTCATGTGTTGTTGTAATTTCTTTTCCTTTCCTGTGTGTACCAGGCAAATTATATCATCCACATATCGTTTCCAGTTTCTCGGTTGGCAATCTACCGGTGCTGTTGCTATTATTGTCTGCTCCAGGTCCTCCATGTACAGGTTCACAACAATCTACCGGTGCTGTTGCTATTATTGTCTGCTCCAGGTCCTCCATGTACAGGTTCACAACAATCTACATTACTGTTTATACTAATGTATTATATATATGTGTGTGTGTGTGTGTGCGTGCGTGCGTGCGTGCGTTCGTGCGTGCGTGCGTGCGTGCGTGCGTGCGTGCGTGTGTGTGTGCATAAGGCACATAATCGTTTAATTGCTAAGTGAGATATTTACATATTAAGCAACTTAAGTTAAATAGAGTGTGATATAAACTATGAATGCTGTATGCTTCAACACATTGTGACAAATCTGACACGAGTGAAATATACAACTATTCTTATGAAGTTGTATTATAGTTTAGAAGCAAAATAGTCCCGAAGGTTTTACAGTGATTATATAAAAATACAAAATTCATCATGTGGAAACATGATTAAACTTTGATATGGTACAATTATATAGAATATGATGTGTAGTTTCATTACACAAATTATATATTATTTTGAGTACTCCTTAATTGAAACAATTATGCATACTGTACATATAGAAGATTAACCTCTCATGTGTTTTTATTATCATTTTTGAGAGAGCATAACTTCACTATTGATCACTCTAAAGCATAACTTCACTATTGATCACTCTAAAGCATAACTTCACTATTGATCACTCTAAAGCCAAACAACTAAGAGTCCAAACTGCACGTGATGTAGGTGGATAAATCATGAAATATATCGGAGTTCATTTTATGTTATACAATTTAATTTGTTTAGTGAATATCGTGCATTGGATGGGGTGTGACCAGTGAGACGTATAAGATGCGTAGGAAATATCGTGCATTGGATGGGGTGTGAACAGTGAGACGCATAAGATGCGTAGGAAATATCGTGCATTGGATGGGGTGTGACCAGTGAGACGCATAAGATGTGTAGGAAATATCGTGCATTTGATGGGGTGTGACCAGTGAGACGCATAAGATGCGTAGGAAATATCGTGCATTGGATGGGGTGTGAACAGTGAGACGCATAAGATGTGTAGGAAATATCGTGCATTTGATGGGGTGTGACCAGTGAGACGCATAAGATGTGTAGGAAATATCGTGCATTGGATGGGGTGTGACCGGTGAGACGTATAAGATGTGTAGGAAATATCGTGCATTGGATGGGATGTGACCAGTGAGACGCATAAGATGTGTAGGAAATATCGTGCATTGGATGGGGTGTGACCAGTGAGACGCATAAGATGTGTAGGAAATATCGTGCATTGGATGGGGTGTGACCGGTGAGACGTATAAGATGTGTAGGAAATATCGTGCATTGGATGGGGTGTGACCGGTGAGACGCATAAGATGTGTAGGAAATATCGTGCATTGGATGGGGTGTGACCGGTGAGACGCATAAGATGTGTAGGAAATATCGTGCATTGGATGGGGTGTGACCGGTGAGACGCATAAGATGTGTAGGAAATATCGTGCATTGGATGGGGTGTGACCAGTGAGACGCATAAGATGTGTAGGAAATATCGTGCATTGGATGGGATGTGACCAGTGAGACGCATAAGATGTGTAGGAAATATCGTGCATTGGATGGGGTGTGACCAGTGAGATGCATAAGATGTGTAGGAAATATCGTGCATTGGATGGGGTGTGACCAGTGAGACGCATAAGATGTGTAGGAAATATCGTGCAATGGATGGGGTGTGAACAGTGAGACGTATAAGATGTGTAGGAAATATCGTGCATTGGATATGGTGTGACCAGTGAGACGTTTAAAATGTGTAGGAAATATAGTGCATTGTATGGGGTGTGACCATTCAGACGTATAAGATGTGTAGGAAATATCGTGCATTGGATGGGGTGTGACTAGTGAGACGTATAAGATGTGTAGGAAATATTCGACGTTAATAAAATCCCATGAAAACGTATCATTTATATTGTTTGCGACAATTAAGCCACACAGTGCATACTACACTTTTAATCTGACCAATTCAAGAAAAAAAGGTCGACACAGTCCGTGGAAGCAGAGCTACAGCGGTGTCACACCTGCGTCGACATAACATCTTTTCATGAAACCTCATAGACGGGCTTATGGCTTTGTATTTATATCTGTGTTATTAAATAATTATCTTCTTATTTTACTTGTAGAGCTGACGCCCAGCGTATTAGTAGAAGACTAAGGTGACTCCTAGCGGATGGTAGATAACTAACGTCGGTATGCAGAAATCCCGAGTGACAGTATATGTCCAACAGCGGTCAGTGTTTATAAATTGCTATATTCGTCTTGTGAACATTTAGTGCTCGTTATTTTTCGCTCAACGAAAAGTCGTTTTTATTCGAACTGTTGCACGAGTATTTGTTTTCCTCTGTATTGTGATCAACGCCAGTACTAGTGACGAGCTGTTGCACGAGTATTTGTTTGCCTCTGTATTATGACCAACGCCAGTACTAGTGACGAGCTGTTGCACGAGTATTTGTTTGCCTCTGTATTATGACCAACGCCAGTACCAGTGACGAGCTGTTGCACGAGTATCTGTTTGCCTCTGTATTGTGACCAACGCCAGTACCAGTGACGAGTTGTTGCACGAGTATCTGTTTGCCTCTGTATTGTGATCAACGCCAGTACCAGTGACGAGTTGTTGCACGAGTATCTGTTTGCCTCTGTATTGTGATCAACGCCAGTACCAGTGACGAGTTGTTGCACGAGTATCTGTTTGCCTCTGTATTGTGATCAACGCCAGTACCAGTGACGAGTTGTTGCACGAGTATCTGTTTGCCTCTGTATTGTGATCAACGTTAGTACCAGTGACGAGTTGTTGCACGAGTATCTGTTTGCCTCTGTATTGTGATCAACGCCAGTACCAGTGACGAGTTGTTGCACGAGTATCTGTTTGCCTCTGTATTGTGATCAACGCCAGTACCAGTGACGAGTTGTTGCACGAGTATCTGTTTGCCTCTGTATTGTGATCAACGCCAGTACCAGTGACGAGTTGTTGCACGAGTATTTGTTTGCCTCTGTATTGTGATCAACGCCAGTACCAGTGACGAGTTGTTGCACGAGTATTTCTTTGCCTCTGTATTATGATCAACGCCAGTACCAGTGACGAGTTGTTGCACGAGTATTTGTTTGCCTCTGTATTGTTTAACAAGATTGTCATCTCGAACAACAAGTTCCAGATGGCAAGTGGACAAGGAAGCCATTGGCTGATCGAGAGTCCAACAATTTTATCATCTATGTGTAGCCCGCCCTTATCAGATATCTGTCAATTCTATTTTTAAACATATTCACACTACTAGCATTAACACAATCGTTTGGCAGTTTGTTCCATTCATTTATCACCCTCTGTGAGAATGAGTACTTTCTCATGTCCAACCTACACTGCTCCTTAACTAATGCTGCTTTGTGTCCTCTGGTTCTACTGCCTTCTTTAAGTTTGAAGAACATATTCCTATCAACATCCTCATAACCGTTCACTATTTTAAACACTTCTATTTGGTCTCCTCTTAGTCTCCTGGTCTCTAGTGTTGTCAAACCACATTGTAATAAGCGACTTTCGTAACTAAGGTCTCTTAATTCTGGAATCATCTTAGTTGCTCTTCGTTGTATTCTTTCTAGCTTATCTATGTCTTTTTTACGATATGGCCTCCATGCTTGAATACAATATTCCAAATGTGGTCTAACTATTGCTTTGTACAGGGGTACAATTAGATGTTTCTCCTTATACGTGATAGTTCTCTTAATTAGGCCTAGAATTTGATTTCCTTTCGAAGCAGCAATCCCACATTGCTCTGAAACTTTCATGTCAGCATTAAATGTTACTCCTAAATCCTTTTCTTGTGTGGTTCTACCTAGTACAGCATCCCCCATTTTATATTCCTCGTCCATATTTCCATGTCCTATGTGTATACATTTACACTTCCCAAAATTGAATAACATTTGCCATTTGTCTGACCATTTAACTCATTTTTCTAGATCATCCTGTAAACTTTGTTTATCTGTATCATTAGTAACCTTTCTGAATACTTTTGTGTCATCTGCAAATTTGAGTACTTTGCTAGATATATCATCCTCCAAATCATTTATATATATTAAAAACAGTATAGGGCCTAACACTGATCCCTGTGGTACCCCACTCAAAACAGATTTCCAGTTTCAAATCTTACCATCTACTATTACTCTCTGTCTTCTGTGTGTAAGCCACTTTTCTATCCAGTTGATTACATCATTGCCTATACCATGGGCTTTTAGTTTAAGTAACAATCTTTGATGTGGCACTTTATCGAAAGCTTTCTGAAAATCCAAGTAGACAACATCCACTGGTGACCCGTGATCTACCCACTTTGTAATTTCTTCAAAAAAACATAAGAGATTGGTTAGACATGACCTTGCTTTTAGGAATCCATGTTGAGATGTATTTATTAATTTATGTTTTATGAGGAATTCCACCATGTGGTCTCTAATTAATGTTTCAAGTAATTTACATACAACTGATGTTAAACTCACTGGTCTGTAATTTTCTGGCTTCTTCCTCGATCCCTTCTTAAACAGCGGCATAATGTTTGCTTCTTTCCATTCTGAAGGAACTATTCCTTCTTCTAGTGACAAGTTAAATAAGTTTGCAAGTGATGTACTAATTTGATCAACAATTTCCTTTAGCAGTTTTGGTGGTATCCCATCAACTCCAGGTGATTTATTATCTTTCATCTTCTTAATTTTCTTTGCTATAATTTCAGGAGTTACAAATAACTGCCCTAAATATTCTGATGTATTGCCCTCAAATTTAGTCAATGGAACTGGAAGTGAGCTGATATCTTCTGTGGTAAAAACTGAGCTGAAATACTCATTCAGGACCTCTGCCATTTGGAACCCATCTGAAATTATGTTTTCACTGTTGCTTTCCAGTGGTCCGACCTTATCTCGAACTTTCTGTTTACTCCTTACATAAGCATAGAAACTCTTGCTGTCATTTTTTATATTACCTGCCAATTTTTTTTCAAAGGTTCTTTTAGATTTTCTAATTTCAGTAGTAGCTAGGTTAAGTGCCTCTTTGTAGTTGGTGTAGTCTTCTACATTTCCAGTGTGTTTATAGACCTTCCACAGCATCTGTTTGTGAGCAATTTTTCTAATAGCTTCTTTTGACAGGTGTTTTTTCCTGGATCTTTTCCCTTGTTTTCTTAATGGAATAAATTTCTCAATAATGCCCTCAATCTCATATTTTAAACAAGTCCAGCATTCTGTTGCTGTCTTGTTCTTCAGCAAATTATTCCAATCTATATTTGCTAGATATGTTCTCATAACTTTATATCTGCCTTTGTTGAAGTTCCTCCTCCATTGTTTTTTATATGTATTCCCTGTTTTTACTTTTATATTAAAATGGATTTGGTTATGGTCACTTGAACCCAAAGGTTCGTGTACTTTAACATTGTCAACTAATTCATTTTGAGAAGACAAAATTAAATCTAACACATTCCCACATCTGGTTGGTTCCAAGATATGTTGAGTAAGGAAACAATCCTGTGTTAGAAGTAGAAACTGATAGTCGTCACCTCCAGCACTCTCTAATGATTCCCATTGTATATGGCCATGGTTAAAATCACCCATTATAACACATTCTCCCTTGCTCACCTCCCTTATCGCCTTTTGTAATTTTACATCTTCCTCTTGTCCTATGTTAGGACTACGATAAACTACTCCTATTGTTAATGTTGAGTTCCTGGTAACTATGTTACACCAAATTGCTACCACACTATCTGCTTCACTTTTCAGTGTAATTTCATATGCTTGGATAGATTCTTTAATATACAAAATTACTCCACCTCCCCTTCTTTCTCGTCTATCCTTCCTAAACATTACATAGCCTGTCAGTGCTAACTCAGCATCTACTATATCTTCATTTGCCCATGATTCTGTGATGCCTATTACATGAGGATCAATATCTGCTACCGTAATGTCTAACTGACTTTTTTTATTTACTATGCTCCTGGCATTTAAGCATACACATTTAAGTTCATTGTCTGAAATTATTGGTGAACATTTCTTTGGATGTGTATTTATAGTAGTACTCCTTTGAGTTTTCTCTGTCAGTTCCCCCTGCGCATCTAGTTTAAATAATCTATGGTACCTGTGCCCTCGTCGACAACTCTGACAAACTCACACGCAAGAACTGCAGCGCCCTTCCCTGTCAGATGAAGTCCATCTCTCATGAAAAAGTCACCTCTTCCCACAAAGTTTAACCACATGTCTACGAAGCCTACTCCCTCCTCCATACATACCTTCTGTACCTGTGTGTTGATCGCCATCCTTCTACAGTTCCTATATTCCTCACCCCTGCCTCCCATTATTGGTAATATCCCCGACAATACGATCTGCCCAACTCGTGCCTCTTTAAGTGTCTTGATCAACCTCCTGTACTTACCAATGATGGCTGACGTTCCCTCCTTATCTGCATTGTTCGTTCCCACATGCACGAGAACAGCACCTCCCGTGCCACCACCCATGACCTGTCCTGCCTTCTCTGCTATATCCTCTACTTTTGCCCCTGATAGGCATACTGTTTTGGTATCTCCTCTATTTACAATTTTAACCACTTTCCTAATGATGGAATCCCCCATAAATACCCGGGCTTTCCTCGCTTTCCCCTGTGATACTACATCGGCAAAGCTCCTTTCCTGTTGCACACTACTAGTATGCCCCCTTTCTCTCCTATCATCAACCTTTACCGTCTTACCACCTGGCAATCCCTCTCCACTCACCCGCTTACCTTGTGATCAACGCCAGTACCAGTGACGAGTTGTTGCACGAGTATTTGTTTGCCTCTATATTATGATCTACGCCAGTACCAGTGACGAGTAAACAACCCTTCGACTTTTCAGCGACCCCTTGTACAGAGAACGGCCTCGACCCTCAGCTGCAGGAGGGTAACTGTTTTCTCAACAAAAACATCTTCCTGCGCTCCCGTTAGTGCATTTGTAGCAAGTGAGTGTTACGAATTAAGTACACTGCTCTGCTATAAAGTATTAGATATATGTCATCCATTTGTAGCAAGTGAGTGTTACGAATTAAGTACACTGCTCTGATATAAAGTATTAGATATATGTCATCCATTTGTAGCAAGTGAGTGTTACGAATTAAGTACACTGCTCTGCTATAAAGTATTAGATATATGTCATCCATTTGTAGCAAGTGAGTGTTACGAATTAAGTACACTGCTCTGTTATAAAGTATTAGATATATGTCATCCATTTGTAGCAAGTGAGTGTTACGAATTAAGTACACTGCTCTGATACAAAGTATTAGATATATGTCATCCATTTGTAGCAAGTCAGTGTTACGAATTAAGTACACTGCTCTGCTATAAAGTATTAGATATATGTCATCCATTTGTAGCAAGTGAGTGTTACGAATTAAGTACACTGCTCTGCTATAAAGTATTAGATATATGTCATCCATTTGTAGCAAGTGAGTGTTACGAATTAAGTACACTGCTCTGTTATAAAGTATTAGATATATGTCATCCATTTGTAGCAAGTGAGTGTTACTAATTAAGTAAACTGCTCTGATACAAAGTATTAGATATATGTCATCCATTTGTAGCAAGTGAGTGTTACGAATTAAGTACACTGCTCTGCTATAAAGTATTAGATATTTGTCATCCACATGATTGTGATGATTGAGCAATACTGACTATTGTTGTTGTTGGGTTGTTTATAATATGACATCAGCAGTTATCGTTGGGCATAGTTTCGTTGCCCGTTTAGTAGTCGACATGAAATGCCACCAGGTCTGGACCTGCTTACGTGCAATGTTAACTGTGTGTCTGAACGTGGAGGTCTTATTCAATCGGTTCGATTTATATCTCAATACATTATTCGGGATAATATATAGCTTCTGCTATTTACACATTAGATACACACCAACTGTACATTTGTGTGTAACTGTTTGTAATATCTACAGTTCATCCCGCGCCAGTTACGAATGTAACGTTATTGACAACCAATTTACAAAGCTGAATCCCAATCCGTTCGGTTGACGCACTGTTCTGATGGGCCTAGAGCGACCACCCAACACTTCAGCTTCGGTTTTGTTGTTAGTTTTCTTCCCAGTTGTCATGCCACAATTGTCTGCCGTGTCTGTAACATGACCTGTCTGACTACTGGTGTTCGTCTCTTTCTCATAAAACGGACGTAATCTGTCCACGGACACATTGTCGTCTCTGTATTCGAACTGTATTCAAAAACATTTGCCCCAACGGCGCACAACACGAAAGGGACCCGTGTACTTCGGTTCAAGTGAATGTTGGACTTTATCCACACGAACCAGCACTTTCTTTGCTGTCCAAAGGTCCTGCGGCACCTATGTGCGCAACTTAGCCTTCCCATGCCACGGGTTCTCTATGAAACGTTGGGCCGCCATGGCCGACGCCAACTCTCTGCCGAATACTGATTGTCAATGTTGGCTCTTTGAAAGACCAACTGGCCCGGCAATGTCGGCTGTTGGCCTGCGACCATTATGGATGGCGAGACACCGGTGTCAAGGTTTGTCGCAGCCCGCAATCCGAACATCACCCGTGATAACTCGGCAAGCCAGTTGGCCCTGCCAAGCGGACGTGCGCGTTGCAAACAACAATGCATCCGCTCGACTGTCCCATTGTGTTGCGGATGACAGCTGGTAGTTGGGTCTCGGGCAACTCCCATCACATTGCATACATCCAGCCACAAATCGGAGACGAACTGCGATCCCTGGTCTGATGTAATGATGTCGTACACTCCCCATCTGGCAATCCATTGACGCACCAACACTTATAATAATAATAATAATAATAATAATAACAGTTAACACACAAACACAATTGAATTTTAAACATGAATAGTACGAGTTGAAAAGTTGAAAAAGGGCAAGAAGAAGCGTAATGTTTATGTTGCTTGCCCTATCACATATAAGTGACACTAAATAATATAATTATTATACAAGTGTAATTGTTTTTTTTTAAGAAAATAGTACATGTACAATTCTAATGCAATACAATTAATTTGTTTACCATAATCGGGTTACTCATTGGTTACATAGCTGTGCAATACTTGAACGGAATAGTTCTTTTTGAAAAGATGAACACTCTTGCAATGAATTAATGAGCTGTCAAGGGAATTCCATAACTTTACACCGTTAATTGATATACACATTGTTATTAGATTAGTGTTTGCATACTTTTGTTTAAATACACATTTTTGTAGGGTCATATGCATAGGGTCATACAAAACGAAAGTTTGTGTATGTTGTTTGGCAGTGAATTGTTCAATGCCTTATTCATAATTTCAGCTGTTTTTAGTTTCACTATATCTGGCAATTTTAGAATACGGAGACCGTAAAATAGGCTACATGTGTCGTCCAACCTCTGAGCACTACAGATTAATCTTACAACCTTTTTCTGTAACTAGACTAAGCATTTTAAGTTTACTGCATATGTGTTTCCCCATATTTCAGCACAATACATAATGTAAGGTGAACCGAGAGAATAATATAAAATACAACGACTACTCTGGTTGTCTACATCATCCTATATCGTGTTTGTGTCGGATATAATAGCTACAGTTAATATTTGTGTGCATTTCACATTCATAATGTTAGATAACTGACATAAGCGCGTTTATATCATCATCAGTTGTCATTATTCACTTTAGATCCACGCCAGGGATACAATCAAATACACATATTTCGGTATGATAAGATTACTGCTTGCTCGGTCAGCGGTGTACATATTAGAAGGCTTGTTTATGGACATTATTGTATATCGCGGTTGGTCACCTTAGTTAATTGTGGAGATTTTGGCTTGTTGGTGATAACGGTGAAGGAGCGGTCAGACGCAACCCCCGGACCGGGTCCTGCTTGTAATAGAAACTTATCAGATGTGCTACTTTATTTCACATTAAATAAAACGTGAAAACTTATCTTTAGACATACCTGTACGTGTTTCTGGAAGAGAACATATCGGTGTGTGGAACAGGAAGTTGTCACCAAGACATAGACACAGTCACAACATACATTTCTTAGTAAGTTGTCATCGAGACATAGACACAGTCACAACATACATTTCCTAGTAAGTTGTCACCAAGACATAGACACAGTCACAACATACATTTCTTAGTAAGTTGTCATCAAGACATAGACACAGTCACAACATAGCATACACGAGGAGCACAGGCACACTCACACGCACGCACAAGCGCGCGCACACACACGCACGCACACACTCACACTGGTTTAGATGGCTTAACATCTACAACAGAAGGGTTCAAGGTGGACATATATTCTAGTGTCCTGCACGGACCTAGTATTTGCGCCCACTTGTGCAGATCAAATGGACTCGGGGTAATTGACCCCCCCACAGTTGCCCCTCCGGACATTTTCCACCTCGGACAATAGCCCCTCCTGACAATAGCCCCTCCTAACATGGATACTTATGGATTTTTTTGGTTGATGTGATTATTACTGTTGTTGATTTAGGTTGTGTGAAATGCATACACAGTGGAGAATACATATAGATCCAAATAAAACCATTATTAAGTCATTGTTATCGAGTACTAAGTCAGCGACGTCTGCGCTGACTTGGTCCTGTCTGCCGCATGGAGGATGGACGTATCTCCAAGGACGTCCTCTATGGTGAACCTGCCTCTGGTGCAAGGCGTGTCGGTTGTCCAGCCCTACAGTTCAGGGATGGACGTATCTCCAAGGACGTCCTCTATGGTGAACCTGCCTCTGGTGCAAGGCATGTCGGTTGTCCAGCCCTACAGTTCAGGGATGCTTGCAAACGAGATTACAAATCCGTTCAAATCAGCATTGAATCCTTGGAATATGCTGCAGCAGATGGCACCGACTGACGGCAGGTTGCGCGGAGTGGTAGCGGGAAAGCAGAAGAAAGAAGAAACGAACGGAAAAGAAAGAGCGTCACAGAGAAAGGCCATCGACTACCACGCCTCTACATCAAACTGCCACGCCTCTACATCAAACTACCACGCCTCTACATCAAACTACCACGCCTCTACATCAAACTGTCGACACGTGCCATATATAACTGACACTCAAAACTCGGACTTTTAGTCACAGCAGATGTGTAAAACACTGATTTCACTTACGGTGCAGCTCCAGTATCTCTCGAGATAGACGGATGCCAACGTGTGATGAATATCGAGCAACTGCTCTGGGAGCAATTGTCCGGAGGGGCAGGGTGGCAACTGCTCGGAGAGCAATTGTCCGGAGGGGCAGAGTGGCAACTGCTCGGAGAGCAATTGTCCGGAGGGGCAGGGTGGCAACTGCTCGGGGAGCAATTGTCCGGAGGGACAAGGTGGCAACTGCTCGGGGAGCAATTGTCCGGAGGGGCAGGGTGGCAACTGCTCGGAGAGCAATTGTCCGGAGGGGCAAGGTGGCAACTGCTCGGGGAGCAATTGTCCGGAGGGGCAGGGTGGCAACTGCTCGGGGAGCAATTGTCCGGAGGGACAAGGTGGCAACTGCTCGGGGAGCAATTGTCCGGAGGGGCAGGGTGGCAACTGCTCGGAGAGCAATTGTCCGGAGGGGCAAGGTGGCAACTGCTCAGGGAGCAATTGTCCGGAGGGGCAGGGTGGCAACTGCTCGGGGAGCAATTGTCCGGAGGGGCAGGGTGGCAACTGCTCGGGAAGCAATTGTCCGGAGGGACAAGGTGGCAACTGCTCGGGGAGCAATTGTCCGGAGGGGCAGGGTGGCAACTGCTCGGGGAGCAATTGTTCGGAGGGGCAAGGTGGCAACTGCTCGGGGAGCAATTGTGCGCAACCCTTGTTGCGCGGAAGCTGCTATGGTGGGAATAGATATGGAATCAGATTAAGTAAAACAATAAAGTTAATAACACTAACAGTTTTTTTGCGGGTTATTTGATTAGTAAGTGTGGATATGTCATATATATTTCACTTGATACCCCATTGTTAGGCACACAACTGTAAAAGTGTTATTACTAGGCAACCATTATCATTATTTTAAATAATTGCTCGTACCATTAGTGTACGTGACGCTCACTTGGAAGTAGATTTGCTCAAATCTCCATTATGATCATATAATAGGCCCGTTGTTAGGCCATTGTGTGAGAATCAAATCAGGGGGCTCCGTTGTCGTATTTGGGGGCTCCATAATCTTATTTGGGGGCTCCATGATCTTCTTGAGGGACTTCGTAGGTCTGTCTTAAAACACGTAGACGCAAAACACCCAGCTCAATTAATGCCTGTTTTTTTAATCTCATTGCTCCTCAACATAGATACACTGCTAATTCTTCGACGGTGGCACATACTTTTCGCTACAACAGTCATACAAACACACAAAGTATATTGGACGAGACACTAACAGACTTAGATCCTTCTAGTTGGTGTCTGTGCCAGGGGAAGTAAAATATCCCACACAGGGGGTATATGTGTTACTTGTTGTGGACTAAATAATCTGGAGTAGGATGGGCGCTGTGTAAGTAAAATATCCCACACAGGGGGTATATGTTACTTGTCGTGGACTCAATAATCTGGAGTAGGATGGGCGCTGTGTAAGTAAAATATCCCACACAGGGGGTATATGTGTTATTTGCCGTGGACTCAATAATCTGAAGTAGGATGGGCGCTGTGTAAGTAAAATATCCCACACAGGGGGTATATGTGTTATTTGTCGTGGACTCAATAATCTGGAGTAGGATGGGCGCTGTGTAAGTAAAATATCCCACACAGGGGGTATATGTGTTATTTGCCGTGGACTCAATAATCTGAAGTAGGATGGGCGCTGTGTAAGTAAAATATCCCACACAGGGGGTACATGGGTTACTTGTCATGGACTCAATAATCTGGAGTAGGATGGGCGCTGTGTAAGTAAAATATCCCACACAGGGGGTATATGTGTTACTTGTCGTGGACTCAATAATCTGGAGTAGGATGGGCGCTGTGTAAGTAAAATATCCCACACAGGGGGTATATGGGTTACTTGTCGTGGACTCAACAATCTGGAGTAGGATGGGCGCTTTGTAAGCTGTTGTCCAAAAATTCTATAACCGGCGGTGGTGCTGAGAGTCACGGCCGAGTATTACATGTCAGGCTCCAACGAGTCACTTATCTATATAACTGGCGCATAATGACAATGAACGCTCATTTGTATCGTTCAGATTATAAACATCTACACAACTTTTTTTATTTTATCAATGCAACAAAATTTGTGCTTCATACGTCAGACCGACCGACCGACCGACCGACCGACCGACCGACCGACCGACCGACCGACCGACCGACCGACCGACCGACCGACCGACCGACCGACCGACCGACCGACCGACCGACCGACCGACCGACCGACCGACCGACCGACCGACCGGCCGGCCGGCCGGCCGACCGACCGACCGACCGACCGACCGACCGACCGACCGACCAAGTCAATATATATATATATATTATTGACTTGGCAATATTCATCTGGGATATTAACAAAATAAATACAGTTGTGGTTTTTTGAGCTAGGATGTGATTTGTTTATTTTTTAAATGTTGCACAATACTGGAGAGTGCATGATATCGATGTTGCGTTATTTTCTTATAAATATATATCACTCATATTTATCTAACAACAACTAATTGCTTGGCAACTAATTGTTTGGCAACGACTGATATTGTGGTGAAATAGTTTTTTATGGTAGTGTTATGTCTAATATGGCCTTAAAATAATTTACGTATCACAGATATACATAAATTGTTTTGTTGAATAACTGTCCACAACCACTTAAGATTTACCGCTAAGGGCCATTCCACAATTACTTGGGTTACATTTTTACCTTTATTTTTTTACCTGAACATTGTACTTTTAATAATTATATAAATATATTGTAAAGTGTTTTTCTATGCTAATGTGCTAGTTTAATGATCAAAATATTATGTGAATGTACACATGTTGGTTACTCGCACTACAAAAAAGGAATATACCAAAGAATGGACATACTTAAAATCCCAAGTCTCCTTGCAATACAAAAAAATGGATATACTTAAAATCCCAAGTCTCCTTGCAATACAAAAAAATGGATATACTTAAAATCCCAAGTCTCCTTGCAATACAAAAAAATGGATATACTTAAAATCCCAAGTTTCCTTGCAATACAAAAAAATGGATATACTTAAAATCCCAAGTCTCCTTGCAATACAACTGCTGTAAAAAATGGCGGCATATGTAGCTGTAGCTAAGGTATCAGTGTAGCTTTACAATGATTACATATGTAGCTGTAGCTAAGGTATCAGTGTAGCTTTACAATGATTACATATGTAGCTGTAGCTAAGGTATCAGTGTAGCTTTACAATGATTACATACAACAGTTTTGGAATTGCATAATTAATAAACTTGTGGTTGTCCAAATAACTGATTACCATATTCATCCAAAATAAGCATATGATACGCTTAAACAAATTTTAAACACAAAAATATTTCATGAAATGTGTTCTAATAAGCGTACACCTAAGTTTGTTGATCAAGATGATGTCGATGACTCGCTCGGATGACATTCAGCCCTGGGCATGCAACTGGCTAATGCCATTCGACAACGATGACATAGACAAATTGACTAAAGAAACCACATTGAATTTTATTGTTATTGACATTGGTCCTAAATCAACAATATAATTAGTGAATAAATTCCTCATTTGTGTATGATGCCATGACCACAGCTGATGCTGTCTGTTCAGCACAAACACTGATCTCCATGATCACCCACTAGTTGCAGAATGATTAAATACCACATTGCCACGGAACTAATCGACGCACGACATTGGGACACCCAACCGTGCAACCTGGATTCGCAACATATTGCAAAAAATGGGGGTGTATGCTTATGTATTAGAGCATGTACACTTATTAGAGCATGTACACTTATTAGAGCATGTACACTTATTAGAGCATGTACACTTATTAGAGCATGTACACTTATTAGAGCATGTACGCTTATTAGAGCATGTACACTTATTAGAGCATGTACACTTATTAGAGCATGCATGCTTGTTAGGGTGAATACGGTACTTGCGTTACAGTTACTCACATTACAAGTTGGCTGCCATTCAGTAATAACTAAAATAATTTATTTTAAAATGAAATAGCAGAGCTTTAAAAAGGGAAACTTTTATTGCTGTCCCTGTGGTTTGTCCTTGACCAGCTGGTCATCTCCTGGTGTCACCATCTAATGTCCATTATTGCTGTCCCTGTGGTTTGTCCTTGACCAGCTGGTCATCTCCTGGTGTCACCATCTAATGTCCATTATTGCTGTCCCCGTGGTTTGTCCTTGACCAGCTGGTCTTAGGAGTTACAATAAGCGCTGATATGAAAGTTTCAGAGCAGTGTGGTATTGCAGCTTCAAAGGGTAATCAAATTCTTGGATTGATTAGAAGAAACATAACATACAAGGGAAAAAAGTTAATTATACCTCTTTATAAAGCAATAGTTAGACCTCATTTAGAATACTGTATACAAGCATGGAGACCATATCGTAAGAAGGATATAGATACGCTTGAACGCATACAAAGGAGAGCAACTAAAATGATTCCAGAACTTAGAGACCTTAGTTATGAAGAACGCCTGAAAGAATGTGGTTTAACAACTCTAGAGACAAGGAGGTTAAGAGGAGATCAGATTGAAGTTTTTAAGATATTGAATGGGTATGAAAATATTGATAGAAATATGTTTTTCTCACTCAAGAAGGATAGCAGAACTAGAGGACATGAGGTAAAATTAGTAAAGGATCAATGTAGATTGGACATCAGGAAGCACTCGTTCTCACAGAGGACAGTAAATGAATGGAACAAACTGTCTACAGATTGTGTAACTGCTAGCAGCGTGAATATGTTTAAAAACAAGGTTGACACATATATCAGGAGGGCGGGTTATAAGTAGGTGAACATTGTTGGACTCTCGATAAGCCAATGGCTTCCTTGTCCACTTGCCATCTGGGCCTTTGGCTTGGATGGCAAATCTTGTTAAATCTTGTTAAATCTCCTGGTGTCACCATCTAATGTCCTTTATTGCTGTCCCCGTGGTTTGTCCTTGACCAGCTGGTCATCTCCCGGTGTCACCATCTAATGTCCTTTATTGCTGTCCCCGTGGTTTGTCCTTGACCAGCTGGTCATCTCCTGGTGTCACCATCTAATGTCCTTTATTGCTGTCCCTGTGGTTTGTCCTTGACCAGCTGGTCATCTCCTTGTGTCACCATCTAATGTCCTTTATTGCTGTCCCTGTGGTTTGTCCTTGACCAGCTGGTCATCTCCTGGTTTCACCATCTAATGTCCTTTATTGCTGTCCCCGTGCTTTGTCCTTGACCAGCTGGTCATCTCCTGGTGTCACCATCTAATGTCCTTTATTGCTGTCCCTGTGGTTTGTCCTTGACCAGCTGGTCATCTCCTGGTGTCACCATCTAATGTCCTTTATTGCTGTCCCTGTGGTTTGTCCTTGACCAGCTGGTCATCTCCTGGTGTCACCATCTAATGTCCTTTATTGCTGTCCCTGTGGTTTGTCCTTGACCAGCTGGTCATCTCCTGATGTCACCATCTAATGTCATTTATTGCTGTCCCCGTGGTTTGTCCTTGACCAGCTGGTCATCTCCTGATGTCACCATCTAATGTCCTTTATTGCTGTCCCCGTGGTTTGTCCTTGACCAGCTGGTCATCTCCTGATGTCACCATCTAATGTCATTTATTGCTGTCCCTGTGGTTTGTCCTTGACCAGCTGGTCATCTCCTGATGTCACCATCTAATGTCCTTTATTGCTGTCCCCGTGGTTTGTCCTTGACCAGCTGGTCATTTCCTGATGTCACCATCTAATGTCATTTATTGCTGTCCCTGTGGTTTGTCCTTGACCAGCTGGTCATCTCCTGATGCCACCATCTAATGTCCTTTATTGCTGTCCCCGTGGTTTGTCCTTGACCAGCTGGTCATCTCCTGATGTCACCATCTAATGTCTATTTCGGAAAGGTAGATAACTGGACGTTGTTGCCCTTAAGATGTGCTGTACTCTCTTTCACAAAATGTGTGCATATTTAGTCACCAGAGGAAGCCAGATGTTCCAGTCAGGACAGAGCAAATCTAGTAACTAGGGCGAGGAACAGGGTCGGAGAGTGACAGCCCACCTGATAAACAGATAAAGAAATATATGTTACCAACCTGAAACTGCCAACTTGTAGTGTTCAGTCGGTCGTCTTCACCACATATGATGTCTTCAGTTCAGAGTAACACAATCGGCAATGTTCTACTCAAATCACCACGTATGTCTGACACTCTCACACTGGGCATAGAATCAGTGGCCTTCCCTTCCACAATGTAAATGCTGTCCTCAGTTCATCCTGACTCTCTCACACTGGGCGTAGAATCAGTGGTCTTCCCTACCACAATGTGAAGTCTGTCCTCAGTTCATCCTGACACTCTCACACTGGGCGTAGAATCAGTGGTCTTCCCTTCCACACTGTGAAGGCTGTCTTCAGTTCATCCTGACACTCTCACACTGGGCGTAGAATCAGTGGTCTTCCCTTCCACACTGTGAAGGCTGTCCTCAGTTCATCTTGACACTCTCACACTGGGCGTAGAATCAGTGGTCTTCCCTTCCACACTGTGAAGGCTGTCTTCAGTTCATCCTGACACTCTCACACTGGGCGTAGAATCAGTGGTCTTCCCTTCCACAACGTGAAGGCTGTCTTCAGTTCATCCTGACACTCCCACACTGGGCGTAGAATCAGTGGTCTTCCCTTCCACAATGTGAAGTCTGTCCTCAGTTCATCCTGACACTCTCACACTGGGCGTAGAATCAGTGGTCTTCCCTTCCACACTGTGAAGGCTGTCTTCAGTTCATCCTGACACTCTCATCCTGGGCGTAGAATCAGTGGTCTTCCCTTCCACAACGTGAAGGCTGTCCTCAGTTCATCCTGACACTCTCACACTGGGCGTAGAATCAGTGGTCTTCCCTTCCACAACGTGAAGGCTGTCTTCAGTTCAACCTGACACTCTCACTCTGGGCGTAGAATCAGTGGTCTTCCCTTCCACACTTTGAACGCTGTCTTCAGTTCATCCTGACAATCTCACCCTGGGCGTAGAATCCGTGGTCTTCCCTTCCACACTGTGAAGGCTGTCTTCAGTTCATCCTGACACTCTCACACTGGGCGTAGAATCAGTGGTCTTCCCTTCCACACTGTGAAGGCTGTCCTTAGTTCATCCTGACACTCTCACTCTGGGCGTAGAATCAGTGGTCTTCCCTTCCACAAAGTGAAGGCTGTTCTCAGTTCATCTTGACACTCTCACACTGGGCGTAGAATCAGTGGTCTTCCCTTCCACAACGTGAAGGCTGTCCTCAGTTCATCCTGTCACTCTCACTCTGGGCGTAGAATCAGTGGTCTTCCCTTCCACAACACGAAGGCTGTCTTCAGTTCATCCTGACACTCTCACACTGGGCGTAGAATCAGTGGTCTTCCCTTCCACAACGTGAAGGCTGTCCTCAGTTCATCCTGACACTCTCACACTGGGCGTAGAATCAGTGGTCTTCCCTTCCACAATGTAAAGGCTGTCCTCAGTTCATCCTGACACTCTCACACTGGGCGAAGAATCAGTCGTCTTCCCTTCCACACTGTGAAGGCTGTCTTCAGTTCATCCTGACACTCTCACACTGGGCGTAGAATCACTGGTCTTCCCTTCCACAACGTGAAGGCTGTCCTCAGTTCATCCTGACACTCTCACACTGGGCGTAGAATCAGTGGTCTTCCCTTCCACAATGTAAAGGCTGTCCTCAGTTCATCCTGGCACTCTCACACTGGGCGAAGAATCAGTCGTCTTCCCTTCCACACTGTGAAGGCTGTCTTCATTTCATCCTGACACTCTCACACTGGGCGTAGAATCAGTGGTCTTCCCTTCCACAACGTAAAGGCTGTCCTCAGTTCATCCTGGCACTCTCACACTGGGCGAAGAATCAGTCGTCTTCCCTTTCACAACGTGAAGGCTGTCTTCAGTTCATCCTGACACTCTCACACTGGGCGTAGAATCAGTGGTCTTCCCTTCCACAATGTAAAGGCTGTCCTCAGTTCATCCTGGCACTCTCACACTGGGCGAAGAATCAGTCGTCTTCCCTTCCACACTGTGAAGGCTGTCTTCATTTCATCCTGACACTCTCACACTGGGCGTAGAATCAGTGGTCTTCCCTTCCACAACGTAAAGGCTGTCCTCAGTTCATCCTGGCACTCTCACACTGGGCGAAGAATCAGTCGTCTTCCCTTTCACAACGTGAAGGCTGTCTTCAGTTCATCCTGACACTCTCACACTGGGCGTAGAATCAGTGGTCTTCCCTTCCACAATGTAAAGGCTGTCCTCAGTTCATCCTGGCACTCTCACACTGGGCGAAGAATCAGTCGTCTTCCCTTTCACAACGTGAAGGCTGTCTTCAGTTCATCCTGACACTCTCACACTGGGCGTAGAATCAGTGGTCTTCCCTTCCACAACGTAAAGGCTGTCTTCATTTCATCCTGACACTCTCACACTGGGCGTAGAATCAGTGGTCTTCCCTTCCACAACATGAAGGCTGTCTTCAGTTCATCCTGACACTCTCACACTGGGCGTAGAATCAGTGGTCTTCCCTTCCACAACATGAAGGCTGTCTTCAGTTCATCCTGACACTCTCACACTGGGCGTAGAATCAGTGGTCTTCCCTTCCACAACGTAAAGGCTGTCCTCATCCATCCTGACACTCTCACACTGGGCGTAGAATCAGTGGTCTTCCCTTCCACAACGTAAAGGCTGTCTTCAGTTCATCCTGACACTCTCACACTGGGCGTAGAATCAGTGGTCTTCCCTTCCACAACGTAAAGGCTGTCTTCAGTTCATCCTGACACTCTCACACTGGGCGTAGAATCAGTGGTCTTCCCTTCCACAATGTGAAGTCTGTCCTCAGTTCATCCTGACACTCTCACACTGGGCGTAGAATCAGTGGTCTTCCCTTCCACAATGTGAAGTCTGTCCTCAGTTCATCCTGACACTCTCACACTGGGCGTAGAATCAGTGGTCTTCCCTTCCACAACGTAAAGGCTGTCTTCAGTTCATCCTGACACTCTCACACTGGGCGTAGAATCAGTGGTCTTCCCTTCCACACTGTGAAGGCTGTCTTCAGTTCATCCTGACACTTTCACACTGGGCATAGAATCAGTGGTCTTCCCTTCCACACTGTGAAGGCTGTCTTCAGTTCATCCTGACACTCTCACACTGGGCGTAGAATCAGTGGTCTTCCCTTCCACAATGTGAAGTCTGTCCTCAGTTCATCCTGACACTCTCACACTGGGCGTAGAATCAGTGGTCTTCCCTTCCACAATGTGAAGTCTGTCCTCTGTTCATCCTGACACTCTCACACTGGGCGTAGAATCAGTGGTCTTCCCTTCCACAATGTGAAGTTGGTCCTCAGTTCATCCTGACACTCTCACACTGGGCGTAGAATCAGTGGTCTTCCCTTCCACAAAGTGAAGTCTGTCTTCTGTTCATCCTGACACTCTCACACTGGGCGTAGAATCAGTGGTCTTCCCTTCCACACTGTGAAGGCTGTCTTCAGTTCATCCTGACACTCTCATCCTGGGCGTAGAATCAGTGGTCTTCCCTTCCACAACGTGAAGGCTGTCCTCAGTTCATCCTGACACTCTCACACTGGGCGTAGAATCAGTGGTCTTCCCTTCCACAACGTGAAGGCTGTCTTCAGTTCAACCTGACACTCTCACTCTGGGCGTAGAATCAGTGGTCTTCCCTTCCACACTTTGAACGCTGTCTTCAGTTCATCCTGACACTCTCACACTGGGCGTAGAATCACTGGTCTTCCCTTCCACAACGTGAAGGCTGTCCTCAGTTCATCCTGACACTCTCACACTGGGCGTAGAATCAGTGGTCTTCCCTTCCACAATGTAAAGGCTGTCCTCAGTTCATCCTGGCACTCTCACACTGGGCGAAGAATCAGTCGTCTTCCCTTCCACACTGTGAAGGCTGTCTTCATTTCATCCTGACACTCTCACACTGGGCGTAGAATCAGTGGTCTTCCCTTCCACAACGTAAAGGCTGTCCTCAGTTCATCCTGGCACTCTCACACTGGGCGAAGAATCAGTCGTCTTCCCTTTCACAACGTGAAGGCTGTCTTCAGTTCATCCTGACACTCTCACACTGGGCGTAGAATCAGTGGTCTTCCCTTCCACAATGTAAAGGCTGTCCTCAGTTCATCCTGGCACTCTCACACTGGGCGAAGAATCAGTCGTCTTCCCTTCCACACTGTGAAGGCTGTCTTCATTTCATCCTGACACTCTCACACTGGGCGTAGAATCAGTGGTCTTCCCTTCCACAACGTAAAGGCTGTCCTCAGTTCATCCTGGCACTCTCACACTGGGCGAAGAATCAGTCGTCTTCCCTTTCACAACGTGAAGGCTGTCTTCAGTTCATCCTGACACTCTCACACTGGGCGTAGAATCAGTGGTCTTCCCTTCCACAATGTAAAGGCTGTCCTCAGTTCATCCTGGCACTCTCACACTGGGCGAAGAATCAGTCGTCTTCCTTTCACAACGTGAAGGCTGTCTTCAGTTCATCCTGACACTCTCACACTGGGCGTAGAATCAGTGGTCTTCCCTTCCACAACGTCAAGGCTGTCTTCATTTCATCCTGACACTCTCACACTGGGCGTAGAATCAGTGGTCTTCCCTTCCACAACATGAAGGCTGTCTTCAGTTCATCCTGACACTCTCACACTGGGCGTAGAATCAGTGGTCTTCCCTTCCACAACATGAAGGCTGTCTTCAGTTCATCCTGACACTCTCACACTGGGCGTAGAATCAGTGGTCTTCCCTTCCACAACGTAAAGGCTGTCCTCATCCATCCTGACACTCTCACACTGGGCGTAGAATCAGTGGTCTTCCCTTCCACAACGTAAAGGCTGTCTTCAGTTCATCCTGACACTCTCACACTGGGCGTAGAATCAGTGGTCTTCCCTTCCACAACGTAAAGGCTGTCTTCAGTTCATCCTGACACTCTCACACTGGGCGTAGAATCAGTGGTCTTCCCTTCCACAATGTGAAGTCTGTCCTCAGTTCATCCTGACACTCTCACACTGGGCGTAGAATCAGTGGTCTTCCTTCCACAATGTGAAGTCTGTCCTCAGTTCATCCTGACACTCTCACACTGGGCGTAGAATCAGTGGTCTTCCCTTCCACAACGTAAAGGCTGTCTTCAGTTCATCCTGACACTCTCACACTGGGCGTAGAATCAGTGGTCTTCCCTTCCACACTGTGAAGGCTGTCTTCAGTTCATCCTGACACTTTCACACTGGGCATAGAATCAGTGGTCTTCCCTTCCACACTGTGAAGGCTGTCTTCAGTTCATCCTGACACTCTCACACTGGGCGTAGAATCAGTGGTCTTCCCTTCCACAATGTGAAGTCTGTCCTCAGTTCATCCTGACACTCTCACACTGGGCGTAGAATCAGTGGTCTTCCCTTCCACAATGTGAAGTCTGTCCTCTGTTCATCCTGACACTCTCACACTGGGCGTAGAATCAGTGGTCTTCCCTTCCACAATGTGAAGTTGGTCCTCAGTTCATCCTGACACTCTCACACTGGGCGTAGAATCAGTGGTCTTCCCTTCCACAATGTGAAGTCTGTCTTCTGTTCATCCTGACACTCTCACACTGGGCATAGATTCAGTGGTCTTCCCTTCCACAACGTGAAGGCTGTTCTCAGTCCATCCAGGTTTTATACAATCACAAACATTGCACTGATGTGTTGATGACTGTATCGCACACTCTCATCTTATTCGAACGTGACACTGGTGTCATCCACAACCACATAACATGTTTTATGTCACTGTCAATTGACACAATCACCAACAGTCCATAGAGGTGGTCATGAGTGTTTCACAAATTCACACTGTGTAGAGAGTGGTAGTCATTTCCCACACAGGGAGAAACTATGCTGAATCCATCATAATCTAACACAATCACCAACAGTCCAGAGGTGTGGTTATGACTGTTTCACAAACTGACATTGTGGAGACCTTGGCAGTTTTTCTCCACAGACAGAGAAACTGTGTTGAATACACTGTGGTCTCACAGAATCACCAACAGTCCAGAGATGTAGTGATGACTGTTTCATTAACTCACACCATGTACAGAGTTGTTGATAACATCATCTTGCATTTTTGTCAGTGATGTCCTCTTAATTTTATCTGACTTGATGTCAGTCTCTGCAACAAAGATACAACTTAGGAATGACGTATACTTATGATCAAGCTCTAGAACACAATGATAGAAGCTATGAATGACGGATACTTATGATCAAGCCCTAGAACACGATGATACAAGCTATGAATGAAGTATACTTATGATCAAACTCTAGAACACAATGATACAAGTTATGAATGACGTATACTTATGATCAAGCTCTAGAACACAATGCTACAAGCTATGAATGACGTATACTTATGATCAAGCTCTAGAACACAATGCTACAAGCTATGAATGACGTATACTTATGATCAAACTCTAGAACACGATGCTACAAGCTATGAATGACGTATACTTATGATCAAACTCTAGAACACGATGATACAAGCTATGAATGACGTATACTTATGATCAAGCTCTAGAACACAATGATACAAGCTATGAATGAAGTATACTTATGATCAAACTCTAGAACACAATGATACAAGCTATGAATGACGTATACTTATGATCAAGCTCTAGAACACAATGCTACAAGCTATGAATGACGTATACTTATGATCAAGCTCTAGAACACAATGCTACAAGCTATGAATGACGTATACTTATGATCAAACTCTAGAACACAATGATACAAGCTATGAATGACGTATACTTATGATCAAGCTCTAGAACACGATGATACAAGCTATGAATGACGTATACTTATGATCAAACTCTAGAACACGATGATCCAAGCTATAAATGACGTATAATTATGATCAAGCTCTAGAACACGATGATACAAGCTATGAATGACGTATAATTATGATCAAACTCTAGAACACAATGATACAAGCTATGAATGACGTATACTTATGATCAAGCTCTAGAACACAATGATACAAGCTATGAATGACGTATACTTATGATCAAGCTCTAGAACACGATGATACAAGCTATGAATGACGTATACTTATGATCAAGCTCTAGAACACGATGATACAAGCTATGAATGACGTATAATTATGATCAAGCTCTAGAACACGATGATACAAGCTATGAATGACGTATAATTATGATCAAGCTCTAGAACACGATGATACAAGCTATGAATGACGTGTACTTATGATCAAGCTCTAGAACACGATGATACAAGCTATGAATGACGTATAATTATGATCAAACTCTAGAACACGATGATACAAGCTATGAATGACGTATACTTATGATCAAGCTCTAGAACACAATGATACAAGCTATGAATGACGTATAATTATGATCAAGCTCTAGAACACAATGATACAAGCTATGAATGACGTATAATTATGATCAAGCTCTAGAACACGATGATACAAGCTATGAATGACGTATACTTATGATCAAGCTCTAGAACACGATGATACAAGCTATGAATGACGTATAATTATGATCAAACTCTAGAACACGATGATACAAGCTATGAATGACGTATACTTATGATCAAGCTCTAGAACACGATGATACAAGCTATGAATGACGTATAATTATGATCAAACTCTAGAACACGATGATACAAGCTATGAATGACGTATAATTATGATCAAGCTCTAGAACACGATGATACAAGCTATGAATGACGTATACTTATGATCAAACTCTAGAACACGATGATACAAGCTATGAATGACGTATAATTATGATCAAGCTCTAGAACACGATGATACAAGCTATGAATGACGTATACTTATGATCAAACTCTAGAACACGATGATACAAGCTATGAATGACGTATACTTATGATCAAACTCTAGAGCACAATGATACAAGGTATGAATGACGTATAATTATGATCAAGCTCTAGAACACGATGATACAAGCTATGAATGACGTATACTTATGATCAAGCTCTAGAACACGATGATACAAGCTATGAATGACGTATACTTATGATCAAGCTCTAGAACACAATGATACAAGCTATGAATGACGTATAATTATGGTCAAGCTCTAGAACACAATGATACAAGCTATGAATGACGTATACTTATGATCAAGCTCTAGAACACGATGATACAAGCTATGAATGACGTATACTTATGATCAAGCTCTAGAACACAATGATACAAGCTATGAATGACGTATACTTATGATCAAGCTCTAGAACACGATGATACAAGCTATGAATGACGTATACTTATGATCAAGCTCTAGAACACGATGATACAAGCTATGAATGACGTATACTTATGATCAAGCTCTAGAACACGATGATACAAGCTATGAATGACGTATACTTATGATCAAGCTCTAGAACACGATGATACAAGCTATGAATGACGTATACTTATGATCAAGCTCTAGAACACAATGATACAAGCTATGAATGACGTATACTTATGATCAAGCTCTAGAACACGATGATACAAGCTATGAATGACGTATACTTATGATCAAGCTCTAGAACACGATGCTACAAGCTATGAAAGACGTATACTTATGATCAAGCTCTAGAACACGATGATACAAGCTATGAATGACGTATACTTATGATCAAGCTCTAGAACACGATGATACAAGCTATGAATGACGTATACTTATGATCAAGCTCTAGAACACGATGATACAAGCTATGAAAGACGTATACTTATGATCAAGCTCTAGAACACAATGATACAAGCTATGAATGACGTATACTTATGATCAAGCTCTAGAACACGATGATACAAGCTATGAATGGCGTATACTTATGATCAAGCTCTAGAACACGATGATACAAGCTATGAAAGATGTATACTTATGATCAAGCTCTAGAACACGATGATACAAGCTATGAATGACGTATACTTATGATCAAACTCTAGAACACGATGATACAAGCTATGAAAGATGTATACTTATGATCAAGCTCTAGAACATGATGATACAAGCTATGAATGGCGTATACTTATGATCAAGCTCTAGAACACGATGATACAAGCTATGAAAGATGTATACTTATGATCAAGCTCTAGAACACGATGATACAAGCTATGAAAGACGTATACTTATGATCAAGCTCTAGAACACAATGATACAAGCTATGAATGGCGTATACTTATGATCAAGCTCTAGAACACGATGATACAAGCTATGAATGACGTATACTTATGATCAAGCTCTAGAACACGATGCTACAAGCTATGAAAGACGTATACTTATGATCAAGCTCTAGAACACGATGATACAAGCTATGAATGACGTATACTTATGATCAAGCTCTAGAACACGATGCTACAAGCTATGAATGACGTATACTTATGATCAAGCTCTAGAACACAATGATACAAGCTATGAATGACGTATACTTATGATCAAGCTCTAGAACACGATGATACAAGCTATGAATGACGTATACTTATGATCAAGCTCTAGAACACGATGCTACAAGCTATGAAAGACGTATACTTATGATCAAGCTCTAGAACACAATGATACAAGCTATGAATGACGTATACTTATGATCAAGCTCTAGAACACGATGATACAAGCTATGAATGGCGTATACTTATGATCAAGCTCTAGAACACGATGATACAAGCTATGAAAGATGTATACTTATGATCAAGCTCTAGAACATGATGATACAAGCTATGAATGACGTATACTTATGATCAAGCTCTAGAACACAATGATACAAGCTATGAATGACGTATAATTATACACGAAATCACCCCCAGAACACAATCTGTGCTCTGCATCTAATATTATGTAACATTCACAAATCTCACAAAAATACACTTTCTTTCAATAAATTAACACTGCACAATTTAACATTTGACATTTTTTATTTTTAGCCACTCCATATGTTCGTTAGTTACATTGTTATTGTTAGAAGAATTCTTAGCCTCATCATTAAATGTCATTGGATAAAAGAAGATAAATAACAACCAAAAAACTATGATATGTCATACATAGATGTTATTCAAGTGGCGGCCTCTTGCAGACAGTTTCAAAAACACAATTAATTTGTTAATATGATGTCTGGCCTCATATTTTCCTGTATCTGATCAAATACCTGAGGTAGCAGAGACTTTTTTAAAAACTTAAATGACATTACCCTTTGTGGGTCAAATATTGAATACATGTCGAAATTGAGCTAAAATGTGTTTTTCCATGACTGAATTACATAAAATAATTTATTTTACAATTTTTTATACATATTCCATATATTATGCTTGTAATATTCCTGCAAGTTTTATATTTGGATAGTAAATAAATCTTGTGTTTTTACTAATTATTATTAAAGCAGAGTATAAAATTGCTAATTTTGTGCTGTTACTGTCAGATATTTCACAAATTTGCACATAACCCCCAACTTTTTGGAGGTCAAATGGAGTGCAAACAATCTTTAACATCTAAGGTTTGACTACATAAATTTCAGGGTAGGCACTTACCTTAGCACACACCTTCTAGTGTATCCATTAGTGACATTTTTTATTTTTTGGATGACCTATTCATTACAGCTATGATTGTAGTACAACAATCTAACAAAATAAGATTCACTCATTAACTAATACCTCACAGCACTCAACAAGCCCAATCGGGATTGCAATCCCAATAATTTGTGCCATGTAAAGGCTCCCATCAAGATCGTGATTGCAATCCGACTTTGCAATCGTGAAGTTGAAGTATGCGTATGCACAAATATTAGCGACACCGACACCCAAGGATGTTTAACATTTTATTATTATATGGTATTTTGTAAATAAAATAAATTTGTTTAAATATACAAAAAATTATTTTAAATACCTAAACTTTTTATGTAAGTAATTTATGCCTACCAGGGAAGCCCACCATATGGTTTTTAATTAACCTTTCTAATAATTTACAAATCACTGATGCTAGATTCATTGGTTTGTAATTCTCTGACTTATTTCTTGAACCTTTTTTAAATAATGGTATGATGTTTGCTTCTTTCCATTCAAAAGAAACAACTCCCTCTTTTAGTGATAAGTTGAACACTCTGCTATATTAATTTGTTCTACTGTTTCCATTAGTAGTTTTGATGGAATTCCACCCATACCAGGTGATTTATTGTCCTTCATTTTTGCCTTTATTTTCTTAGCTACCATTTCTGGAGTTACAATTAACTGCCCTAAATAGTCCGATTTAGCCTCCTAAAATTTAGCATCTCAAATTAGTAATGAACTATTATCCTCTCTGGTAAACGCTGAACTGAAGTAACCATTTAGGTCTTCCACCATTAAGAAACTTGTGATATTATATTTCCAGCACTGTCTTCTAGAGGTCCAACCTTGTCTTGTATGTTTTGTTTATGCATAAAAACTCTTGCTGTCATTTTTATGTTACATGCTAATTTTTGCTCATAGCTTCTTTTAGATTATCTAATTTCATTTGTAGCTGCAATAAGTGCTTCTTTATAATTTGCATAGTCTTCATCCTTTCTTGTATTCCTATAAACCCTCCACATAGTTTGGTTGTACACTATTTTGTAATAGCTTCTTTTGACAAGTGTTTCTTTCTAGACTGTTTTCATTGCTTTTTTAAGGGAACAAATTGATCAATGATACTCTCAATCTCATATTTTAGAATGTTCCAACATTCAACTGCTATCTTTTTCCTCAATATGTTATTAAGTATTTTATTATATCTTTATATTTACCTTTCTGGAAGTTTCTCCTATATTTTTTTTTTGCTTTGTGATTTTACTTTGATGCCAAAATGTATTTGATTATGATCACTGTTACCCAATGGTTCATGCATTCTGACATTGTCCACTTATTAATTTTGTGAAGACAAACCATATTTAATACATTCTCTCCCCTGGTTGGTGTTAAGTAAGGAAGCTATCCTGAATTAAAAATAGAAATTGTTGGTCCTCACCCCCTGTACTCTCTAGAGGTTTCCATTGTATGTGTCCATGGTTAAAATCTTCCATTATGATACATTCCCCTTTACTAACTTCCTTTATAGCATTTTGTATTTTTGTGTTATCCTCTTCATTTATGTTTGGACTTCGGTAAACTAATCCAATAGTTAATGTTGACTTTCCTGTAACTATATTGCACCAAACAGCTTCATCGTAATCTCCTTCCCCGACTAGATTCTTTAATATATAAAACAACTCCCCCTCCCCTTCTTTCTATTTGATCTTTCCTAAACATTACATATCCTGTTAGTCCTAATTCAGCATCTGATATGTCTTTGTTGGCCCATGATTCGGTTATACCAATTATGTGAGGATTAATATCTTCTACTATAATGTTTAATTAGTTTTTGTTACTGGTTTGCGTGTACTAGTGGCATCTTGTCCTGTTTGAGGCACCTCTAAGTAACCCCCCCACGCTTCTAGTTTAAACAACATTTGCTACCGAAAATATTGTTGATGCCACTGTCGACTGCTGCTGAGAGTTCATCAGCAAACACTGCTGCACCCTTTCCACTTAGATGAAGCCCATCCCTCGTACATTTCAGCCCTCCCAACAAGACATCCCCACAAATCCAACTTCCTCTTCCCTACATAGCTGCTGAACAAGCGTGTTAATTGCCATCCTCCTGCAATTTCGATAACCCTGCTTCCCATTACTGATAAAAAATCCCTGACAGAATTATCTGCTCAACCCGTGTCTGCCTAAATCTGACTAACTGCCTCTATTTCCTAACTATGTCAGTTGTACCCTTCCTCTCTGCATTGTTAGTCCCTACGTGACCTAAAATAGATCCTCCCTTGCCAGAACTCAAGATTTTTTCCGCCCTCTCTGTGATAGCTTCTATTTTTGTCCCTGGAAAGCAAACCACCACGTCATCCCCTTGTTTAATGCTCTATCAGTCTATCGAATCCCCCACAAACACCCTCACTCTCCTCCTCACTACCTCACCTCAGAGTTACTCTTGCATCAGAACCCTTCTGTCACATTCTGTCCTGCAGTCATGTCATCTGGCAGCAGGTTGTCCATCTCCCTCTCGCCCATCAACATGTCACCTTTCCCTCCCATCTCCTGGCTATCATGTGTTCATGTTGCCTTCACTCCTGGTGCCTTCATTCCCTTCACTCCCGTCGCCTTCCCTCCTGTCTCCTTCCCTCCCATCGCCTTCCCTCCTGTCTCCCTCGCTTTGCCTCCCTTCTCCCTCCTTCCAGTCTCCTTCATTCCTGTCACCCTCCCTCTCGTCGCCTTCCTCTCGTATCCTTACATCCTGTCTCCTTACGCCCTGTCACCTTGCCTCCTCTCAGCCTCCTCCCAGACAGAGGTAAGTCCTCCTTAGCATCTCTCTCATTGCTTTCCCCTACTTTATCATCCCCCCGTGGAACCACTGGCACAACCCACCTCTTCCCTTCCTATTAATGCCAAAACGAGCTGCATCAGCTGTTCCATCTCCACCTCTAGTCCCTTCATCTTTGCACATCCCTACACTAAAAACAAAAACTATCCACTTGAACCTCAGCCCAGGATTTCTCACACCTGGACTTCATGAAGCCCAAACAGTTAACAAGAAAAGTATTTAACAAGACTGCCATCCCAGCCAAAATCCGTCATTAACTATTATAAGTATTAATTATTATAAGTACTAACCTTCTGTAAAATCAATTATGATGTAAACATGAATTACTGTTTTTCACATCATGCCAGTGTTGTGAGTTTTTGCTACGTTGACTCGCTTTTATTCACAATTAAACGTAGGGTGCACGATCTTATCTGCATTCCCCCTACATTAAGAGGTGCCAAGTCTATTTAGTATTTGGCGGTAGAACTACCCCTTTTCTACATTTCTTTACAGAATCTACCGCTCTACCATGTTCAAGTAGTAGTTAGAACACAGACTCTTAATCGAGAGAACCCGGGGTCGAATCATCTTGCTGATGTTTTGAAGTTTGGACAATTTAATTCACTCCACAGTGCTTCGGTTCACTCAACTGTGACTGAGTATCTGAGACAGTGGTGGGTGTGAGTATCTGAGACAGTGGTGGGTGTGAGTATCTGAGACAGTGGTGGGTGTGAATATCTGAGACAGTGGTGGGTGTGAGTATCTGAGACAGTGGTGGGTGTGAGTATCTGAGACAGTTGTGGGTGTGAGTATCTGAGAGAGTCGTGGGTGTGAGTATCTGACACAGTCGTGGGTGTGAGTATCTCAGAGAGTGGTGGGTGTGAGTATCTGAGACAGTGGTGGGTGTGAGTATCTGAGACAGTGGTGGGTGTGAGTATCTCAGACAGTGGTGGGTGTGAGTATCTGAGACAGTGGTGGGTGTGAGTATCTGAGATAGTTGTGGGTGTGAGTATCTGAGACAGTCGTGAGTGTGAGTATCTGAGACAGTGGTGGGTGTGAGTATCTCAGACAGTGGTGGGTGTGAGTATCTGAGGCAGTGGTGGGTGTGAGTATCTGAGACAGTGGTGGGTGTGAGTATATGAGACAGTGGTGGGTGTGAATATCTGAGACAGCGGTGGGTGTGAGTATCTGAGACAGTGGTGTGCGTACGAACAGTCTTCGCACAGTAATTGCAGCGTAACTGAATTCTTCCCAGAGTAGTTGAGTTGGTGATGGAATGCACAGGTCTACACACCAGGGAGTGAAGTATAAATGTAAGTTGGTGATGGAATGGACAGGTCTACACACCAGGGAGAGAAGTGTTAAGTTGAGTTGTTGATGGAATGGACAGGTCTACACACCATGGAGTGAAGTGTTAAGTTGAGTTGGTGATGGAATGCACAGGTCTACACACCAGGGAGTGAAGTATTAAGTGGAGTTGGTGATGAAATGGACAGGTCTACACACCATGGAATGAAATGTTAAGTTGAGTTGGTGATGGAATGCACAGGTCTACACACCAGGGAGTGAAGTGTAAAGTTAAAGTGCTTTCAACCGTCCTACATACTGGATACTGCGCTATATATGAACAGTCCTACATACTGGATACTGCACTATATAAGAACAGTCCTACATACTGGATACTGCACTATATAAGAACAGTCCTACATACTGGATACTGCGCTATATAAGAACAGTCCTACATACTGGATAATGCGCTATATAAGAACAGTCCTACATACTGGAAACTGCGCTATATAAGAACAGTCCTACATACTGGATACTGCGCTATATAAGAACAGTCCTACATACTGGATAATGCGCTATATAAGAACAGTCCTACATACTGGATACTGCGCTATATAAGAACAGTCCTACAGACTGGATACTGCGCTATATAAGAACAGTCCTACATACTGGATACTGCGCTATATAAGAACAGTCCTACAGACTGGATACTGCGCTATATAAGAACAGTCCTACATACTGGATACTGCGCTATATAAGAACAGTCCTACATACTGGATATTGCGCTATATAAGAACAGTCCTACAGACTGGATACTAGTGCCCTGCGTGGGCCGGGCTTTTGGTCCAAGCCCGACCTGGCCCGCAGCCCATGGGCCGGGCCAGGCTGGGCCTCTACATAATTCTGCAGGCCGGGCCGGGCTTGGGCCTACATACTGCGGGCCCAGGCTGGGCCTGGGCTGAAAACAATTTAAGCACATCGAACTCGGACCGGGCCTGGGCCTAGTGTGAGCGGGCCGGGCCGGGCCTGGGCTGGGCCTGGACATAATAAAAATATTCATACAAAACACTGATTATTACTTTATTTTTTTTAAATAAAAACTGATTATAAATTGTAATTCCATTTAATGAATGCTTAAAATTATTTAGTATTATATAGTTGCAAATTGAGATCTTGCATGGAATCTAATGACCCCATAAGTTCACTTGGCTGGAAGTAACCAGCCCCAAATGTTTACTTTAGAAATATTTGCAGAGGCAATCAAGCCATGAACTTATCACCGTTTGACCCTATCAGTGGACATTCTATTGTCTAGGTCTTCCCTCCAAACATTGCCCACCTGAAAGACCTGCCCACTGCCAAGTGCCCACTAGGCCACTAGCCCACTACCCAGTACCCAACCCAGTTGGTAATTGGTATTTCTCCCCAGTCCTAATTCATTCACACTTGTACTAATTCACACATGTCTGAACATGTCTGTCTCAGGCTAGAGACTGCAGGCCTGCTGGAAATGCCACTGGGTGTCAGTGCCAGTGGGTGACATTTAATTGAAATATCATATTAAATTATGTTAACTTAGTTGAGCTAATTCAATTAGCAATATAAATTGGGATTATGGCTTGCATATGGGTTAAGTCAGGGTTACATAAACAAATATCCTACCCTAACAATAAATCAATACAATAAAGCCAAATATAACAAATATTACCATATTTAATAGTAATGACACTAAGAAGTTTTTCTTTATTTTTCTTCAGGATATTCGTAAGTTTGAAGAAGTTGGTGGTGCTGAATTTTTAGAACTCATCCAGCACACTATGGACCTTTTTTATTGAAACAATAAGTCTGTTTTACAGTTTATTTGTTTTTCGTCTTTGTTATAAGATTATAGGTTTATCTTCTCTAAACTTAGCGGGCCGCGGGTTTACACATCTTTGGCACGCGGGTATGGGCGTTATATAAGAACAGTCCTACAGACTGGATACTGCGCTATATAAGAACAGTCCTACAGACTGGATACTGCACTATATAAGAACAGTCCTACAGACTGGATACTGCGCTATATAAGAACAGTCCTACAGACTGGATACTGTGCTGAATAAGAACAGTCCTACAGATTGGAACTGCGCTATATAAGAACAGTCCTACACACTGGATACTGCACTATATAAGAACAGTCCTACATACTGGATACTGGGCTATATAAGAACAGTCCTACAGACTGGATACTGTGCTATATAAGAACAGTCCTACATACTGGATACTGTGCTGTATAAGAACAGTCCTACATACTGGATACTGTGCTGCATAAGAACAGTCCTACATACTGGATACTGTGCTATATAAGAACAGTCCTACATACTGGATACTGTGCTATATAAGAACAGTCCTACATACTTGATACTGTGCTATATAAGAACAGTCCTACATACTGGATACTGTGCTATATAAGAACAGTCCTACATACTGGATACTGTGCTGTATAAGAACAGTCCTACAGACTGGATACTGCACTATATAAGAACAGTCCTACATAATGGATACTGTGCTATATAAGAACAGTCCTACAGACTGAATACTGTGCTATATAAGAACAATCCTACAGGCTGGATACTGCGCTGTATAAGAACAGTCCTACAGACTGGATACTGTGCTGTATAAGAATAGTCCTACATACTGGATACTGCACTATATAAGAACAGTCCTACATACTGGATACTGCACTATATAAGAACAGTCCTACAGACTGGATACTGTTCTGTATAAGAACAGTCCTACAGACTGGATACTGCACTATATAAGAACAGTCCTACAGATTGAATACTGCACTATATAAGAACGGTCCTACAGACTGGATTCTGCGCTGTATAAGAACAGTCCTACAGACTGGATACTGCGCTATATAAGACCATTCTTATATAGTGCAGTATCCAGTCTGTAGGACCTTTCTTATATAGTGCAGTATCCAGTCTGTAGAATTGTCCTTATACAGCGTAGTATCCAGTCTGTAGGATTGTTCTTATATAGTGCAGTATCCAGTCTGTAGGACCGTTCCTATATATTGCAGGATCCAGTCTGTAGGACTGTTCTTATACAGCGCAGTATCCAGTCTGTAGGACCGTTCTTATATAGTGCAGTATCCAGTCTGTAGCGGTCCTACAGACTGGATACTGCACTATATAAGAATGGTCCTACAGACTGGAAACTGCTCTGTATAAGAACAGTCCTACAGACTGGATACTGAACTATATAAGAAAGGTCCTACAGACTGGATACTGCGCTGTATAAGAATGGTTCTACAGACTGGATACTGCACTATATAAGAACAGTCCTACAGACTGGATACTGCGCTGTATAAGAATGGTTCTACAGACTGGATACTACGCTATATAAGAACAGTCCTACAGACTGCATACGACGCTGTATAAGAATGGTTCTACAGACTGGATACTACGCTATATAAGAACAGTCCTACAGACTGGATACTGCGCTATATAAGAACAGTCCTACAGACTGGATACTGCACTGTATAAGAACAGTCCTACAGACTGGATACTGCACTATATAAGAACAGCCCTACATACTTGATACTGGGCTATATAAGAACAGTCCTACAGACTGGATACTGTGCTATATAAGAACAGTCCTACATACTGGATACTGTGCTGTATAAGAACAGTCCAACATACTGGATACTGTGCTGCATAAGAACAGTCCTACATACTGGATACTGTGCTATATAAGAAAAGTCTTACATACTGGATACTGTGCTATATAAGAACAGTCCTACATACTTGATACTGTGCTATATAAGAACAGTCCTACATACTGGATACTGTGCTATATAAGAACAGTCCTACATACTGGATATTGTGCTGTATAAGAACAGTCCTACAGACTGGATACTGCACTATATAAGAACAGTCCTACATAATGGATACTGTGCTATATAAGAACAGTCCTACAGACTGAATACTGTGCTATATAAGAACAATCCTACAGGCTGGATACTGCGCTGTATAAGAACAGTCCTACAGACTGGATACTGCGCTCTATAAGAATAGTCCTACATACTGGATACTGCACTATATAAGAACAGTCCTACATACTGGATACTGCACTATATAAGAACAGTCCTGCAGACTGGACACTGTTCTGTATAAGAACAGTCCTACAGACTGGATACTGCACTATATAAGAACAGTCCTACAGATTGAATACTGCACTATATAAGAACGGTCCTACAGACTGGATTCTGCGCTGTATAAGAACAGTCCTACAGACTGGATACTGCGCTATATAAGACCATTCTTATATAGTGCAGTATCCAGTCTGTAGGACCTTTCTTATATAGTGCAGTATCCAGTCTGTAGGACTGTTCTTATACAGCGTAGTATCCAGTCTGTAGGATTGTTCTTATATAGTGCAGTATCCAGTCTGTAGGACCGTTCCTATATATTGCAGTATCCAGTCTGTAGGACTGTTCTTATACAGCGCAGTATCCAGTCTGTAGGACCGTTCTTATATAGTGCAGTATCCAGTCTGTAGCGGTCCTACAGACTGGATACTGCACTATATAAGAATGGTCCTACAGACTGGATACTGCTCTGTATAAGAACAGTCCTACAGACTGGATACTGAACTATATAAGAAAGGTCCTACAGACTGGATACTGCGCTGTATAAGAATGGTTCTACAGACTGGATACTGCACTATATAATAACAGTCCTACAGACTGGATACTGCACTGTATAAGAATGGTTCTACAGACTGGATACTACGCTATATAAGAACAGTCCTACAGACTGGATACGACGCTGTATAAGAATGGTTCTACAGACTGGATACTATGCTATATAAGAACGGTCCTACAGACTGGATACTGCACTATATAAGAACAGTCCTACAGACTGGATACTGCGCTGTATAAGAACAGTCCTACAGACTGGATACTGCGCTGTATAAGAACGGTCCTACAGACTGGATACTGCGCTATATAAGAACAGTCCTACAGACTGGATACTGCGCTGTATAAGAACGGTCCTACAGACTGGATACTGCGCTATATAAGAATGGTCCTACAGACTGGATACTGCGCTATATAAGAACAGTCCTACAGACTGGATACTGCACTATATAAGAACGGTCATACAGATTGGATACTGCGCTGTATAAGAACAGTCCTACAGACTGGATACTGCAATATATAGGAACGGTCCTACAGACTGGATACTGCACTATATAAGAACAATCCTACAGACTGGATACTACACTGTATAAGGACAGTCCTACAGACTGGATACTGCACTATATAAGAAAGGTCCTACAGACTGGATACTGCACTATATAAGAATGGTCCTACAGACTGGATACTGCGCTATATAAGAACAGTCCTACATACTGGATACTGCACTATATAAGAACGGTCCTACAGACTGGATACTGTGCTGTATAAGAACAGTCCTACAGACTGGATACTGCACTATATAGGAATGGTCCTGCAGACTGGATACTGTACTATATAAGAACAGTCCTACAGACTGAATACTGCACTATATAAGAACGGTCCTACAGACTGGATACTGCGCTGTATAAGAACAATCCTACAGACTGGATACTGAACTATATAAGAAAGGTCCTACAGACTGGATACTGCGCTGTATAAGAATGGTTCTACAGACTGGATACTGCACCATATAAGAACAGTCCTACAGACTGGATACTGCGCTGTATAAGAATGGTTCTACAGACTGGATACTATGCTATATAAGAACAGTCCTACAGACTGGATACGACGCTGTATAAGAATGGTTCTACAGACCGGATACTTCGCTATATAAGAACGGTCCTACAGACTGGATACTGCGCTATATAAGAACAGTCCTACAGACTGGATACTGCACTGTATAAGAATGGTTCTACAGACTGGATACTGCTCTTGAGTACATATGAATGTTATACGCTATTGCTCTCAACTACATATGAATGTTGTACGCTATTGCTCTTGACTACATATGAATGTTATACGTTACTGCTCTCAACTACATATGAATGTTATATGCTATTGCTCTCGGCAACATATGAATGTTATATGCTATTGCTCTCAACTACATATGAATGTTGTACGCTATTGCTCTTGACTACATATGAATGTTATACGTTACTGCTCTCAACTACATATGAATGTTATATGCTATTGCTCTCGGCAACATATGAATGTTATATGCTATTGCTCTCGACTACATATGAATGTTATACGTTACTGCTCTCGACTACATATGAATGTTATATGCTATTGCTCTCAACTACACATGAATGTTATATGCTATTGCTCTCAACTACACATGAATGTTATATGCTATTGCTCTCAACTACACATGAATGATATATGCTATTGCTCTCAATTACATATGAATGTTATACGCTATTGTTGTCAACTACATATGAATGTTATACGCTATTGTTCTCAACTACATATGAATGTTATACGCTATTGTTCTCAACTACATATGAATGTTATACACTATTGCTCTCAACTACATATGAATGTTATACACTATTGTTCTCAACTACATATGAATGTTATACGCTATGGCTCTCGACTACATATGAATGTTATACGCTATTGCTCTCAACTACATATGAATGTTATACACTATTGTTCTCAACTACATATGAATGTTATACACTATTGCTCTCAACTACATATGAATGTTATACGCTATTGTTCTCAACTGCATATAGATGTTATACGCTATTGCTCTCGACTACACATGAAAGCAAACAAGCAGCTGGACAGTCAAGAAAAAGACAGTAAGATAAAGCATCTCGAAGAGAAAGCTATGCACATAGAATCCAAGCTGGACAACCTAGAACAATACAGCCGAAGAAACTCAGAATGAATCAGTGGAATAAAAGAAAATGAAAACGGTGAAGACTTTGAGAACATTATAATGACTGTGCTGGACGATATGAAAGTGAGTGATAAAATAACACTAAAAGATATCAATCGAATGCATCAAATTGGCTCGCGAGTATTACTGACGAATAAAATGCACTCGCGACAAATCATCGTACAATTCATGGATTACAAAACTAAGAACGCCTTCATCAAAGAGAGAAAAACACTACTGTATGTACGAAACGTCCGAACATATACGTCGCTGAAGACTTAACACAAAAGAGGGCACGTCTCTTCTATCTCATGCGAAATATGAAGAAACAACGCACCATCCTAGACTGTTTGACTTACAATGGACGGATTGTCATCAAAGACCAGCATGGGAAAATAAGGACAGTCAGCAGCGAAGACGAATTAAAGACACTCTCCGCCAAATTCAAGGGCCCACTCACTCACTGGTTAGTAACCTACCCCGAATTATGTTTTTGTATTTCTATTTTGTTATCACAATTGTATCACATATTGTTATCGGACATACCGAATATACAAGTTGCTATGTAATTATGTGTGTTATCGAGTATACAGAATCTACATGTTGCCGTATAATCATGTATGCCATTAACATATATGTACACGTTATATATAAATATGTCTATGAATATAATTAATTATGATTGACATCAACAGTTTGCCCATCAGTACACCATTCTCTGCAGGCTGGTTATGAAAATGGTGTTGTAAAAACATATATAGATCCGGATTGTAATTTCTTCAAAACACTCAACACTACATTTACCTCTAAATGCTACCTTGAAAGCGATATAAATGAAATAATCAAATATAACGATGACTATGCTAAAGGATTTTCCTTGATGCATTTGAATGTAAGAAGTTTATCAAAGGATATCAGTAAATTAAATAATTATCTAGAGTCGCTTGATCTAAAATAATAATCAATAATTGGATTAAGCGAAATGTGGTTAAATATTTACAATTCAGATGTATATGAGCTAACAGAATATAGAAGTGTACATCTTACTAGACCATCAAAGAAAGGAGGGGATGTATCCTTGTATTTTCATAAATCTTATGAGTACCTAGAGATGTCTGAAATGACCATTATGACTGAATATATAGAGTGCATATTTGTCAAAGTGAAGACTCGGTCTAAGAAAGAAAATAGGAGAACATTGGTTGGTGTAGTCTACAGACCACCTGATACAAAAATTTATGTCTTCAGAGAACACATGCTTAATATTTTACAAACATTAAAAGCTGAAAATAAAAAAATTATATAATGGGCGATTTTAATATTAATTTACTGAATTATGATCACCACACAGAAACTCATGATTATGTAGATACAATGTTCTCAAATGTATTTTACCTCTGATCACAAAGCCTACCAGAATAACACCAACCTCCGCTACATTAATAGGCAATATTTACAGCAACGACTTACCTGGTGAATATACTCAAATGCAAGGAATAATATATACAGACACTTCTGATCACCTACCAATATTTTTATTAACCAAACTAAATAATAATACAAAGGATGACACAATAACTTAGACTAGATTATATAATGATCACACTATTGCCACTTTCACATGGATCCTGAAGAAAGCTACAAGATGTTCTTAAATAAAATAACACAGGCATATGATAAAGCATTCCTATTTGTTAAGAAAAAAACAGAAGAGAGAAATACAAACCCTGGATTACCAAAGGGTTTAAAAAATCCATCCAAACAAAAAATAAATTATACAAGTATTATTTTAATATACCTACAGTATTTAATGAAACCAATTACAAAATAAATTCATTGCAGAAAGGTACCATTATCATAAGGAATTTCACAAACATAGAGGTAATTTACAAAAAAAAACGTGGCAAATACTGAAGGACATTATAGGTAAAAAGACTCCTACTCGCCCGACCTCCTACTCACCCAACTTCCTACCCACCCAACCTCCTACCCACCCGACCTCCTACCCACCCGACCTCCTACTCACCCTACTTCCTACCCACCCAACCTCCTACCCAGTAGTTCCCACCCGGTCTTTTACCCGTCTGACCTGATCTCCTACATATCCAACCTCATGCCTAACCGAGGCCGGCCCACCTGACCTGCTACCCACCCAACCTACATACCTGACTTCCTACCAGAGCTGGGGTCATTTCCATTTAATCAATTCCAATTCAATTAATTTTTTTTTCAATTCAAATTCCAGCTCTAATTGTCCAATTCAATTAAAATTCCGAATTAATTCTATGGGAGTTTTTCCAATGCAAATGCATGGGATAATAGTAATATGTAATTGTAATAGACTTTTTTCTGTATTAGTAATATATCAACTTTTTTTAAAGTAATAGTAATAGATCCTAAAGTAATAGATAATAGTCTATTACTTTTCTATTACATCTATTGCTGCAAACTTACAAAATATCAGGTTTGTTTGCATGTTATTCCAACTGCTAGTAATTGTAAACAATGTACAGACAATGGCTGAGCAGTTATTAAAACAACATGAAAAGATCAGTAGGCTGATAATTTCCTAAATACCTGCTCAATGAAACAATGCAGGAGTAGCAAGCCAATTACTAATTGTTGGGATGCCCCATTGGGGTGGCTATGGCTTCACACATTCCTCACACAAAGGGCATGGTTTCAGATATGTGTGGACAGACAACAAATGTTATCTTAGAGCAGGAGCTGCAGCCTATATTGAATTCAAAGTGAGCTCATCACACCCCACCATAGTTAGATTTGAGCAGAACTTCTGAGTTTTTTCCAATTGCCACATGGTAACATTGCCAAGCAGACCCTTTGTTAAAATTGGGACAAATGACCTCACCTCAGATCTTCAAATGGTGTACAAATGTATGTTTAACTGCTACACAGATTTTGAGTTTATATACAATTCTAGGGTTGGATTGAGGACCACACTGGAAATAAAACCAGATTGCACCAGCACAAGAAAATGAGGTTCAATTAATTTTCTTTCAATTCCTATTCAACTTACTCAAAATCTTTCAATTCAAATTCAAATTCCGCTTGGTGAAAATCATTCAATTCAAATTCAGGAAATGAAATGAATAATTCCAATTCATTTTTTAATTCACCCAGCCCTGCTTCGTATCTACCCGACTTCCTGCCCACCTGACTTTCTATCCACCCGATCTTTTACCCAACAGACCCCCTACCTATCCGGCCTTTTACAGGTCACATGGGCACGGACCACAGTCACTTTTCCCATAGACGACCATTATAACGTTCTGATGCATCACTGGAACATTTGTCCCAACATTTTCTTTACATTTTTACAGCATATGACAGACCCACAAAGACACCTGCTGTGTGAAATTCGCGAAAATTTAATACCTCCTATTCCCACAAATTGCTTCAACGCCTGACCCCCCTGCATTTCTCCCATGAAATTACCCGGTTTCCAAAATATGAATGAGTACATCCTGCCTAACAGCCACTGTGTCCTTACGCAACAGGTATACCAACTGACAAATGGTATCACTTCAAAGCTCAGATGTTACTGTACGCAAAACACCTAAACTGCACAATTCGTTTTTTTCTAGGAACTATGTAATAGCGGATGCATTCTGACTGTGGTCCGTGCCCACGTGGATGTTGACTGTGAGCGAGTGCGGTGGTGTTGCGTTATGATGGCTGAAGTGCCACCTGGCGAATGTGAAGTTGTCTAGACTAGCCTGCTCATAGATCGAAGCGAGTTGCTGCTCATAGATCGATGCGAGGGGATCTGAGGCTAAATGGCATTGATTGCGCGTAATCGATGTTTGGACGTGGCGCCTAAGATGTCTGACTGATGGCCCAGAATGCAATGGGAAAAGCAAATATTTGCTAAAATGCGTTAGCGGATAATAATATTGTTTAAATAAATGTACTGCAAATCATTCGCATAACATGTCGTGTTCCATGGATTGAACAAAGAACATGTTTAGAAATGTTGTTCTCGAATAAATGATTGTGTTAAACGAACCCCGGTGTGTACGTTTCTTGTGCAGACATGTACATTGTGTAGGCGTGTACATTGTGCAGGCATGTACATTGTGTAGGCGTGTACATTGTGCAGGCATGTACATTGTGTAGGCGTGTACATTGTGCAGGCATGTACATTGAGAAGAGCTTAATAGCGTGGGCGGTCGCTATGACATTTAGTTATGAAACAGCTTAGTTGGCATTACAGGATAGTTAGCGTCTCTAAAAGATACCCGCTTGTAGAAGATTGATACGTCGAGTGTCCAGCTGGACCTGCGCATTGAATCTAATAATGCGGCGTTTTTGGTAAACCAAACTGTTCGATAGGTGGCGCCATTTATTTATATAGTTCGTGTTTTCATCGTTCTATTCGTGTTTGTAGTTCGGACGCGGAGTCCACAAAACTGGGACAGATTCTGGTGCTAAACACAGTAATGTAAATGCCATGAACTCGCAATCCACGTGGATGTATTTATAACAACTTATACCTCTCCCCGCCCCGCCCCGCCCCGCCCCGCCCCGCCCCGCCCCGCCCCGCCCCGCCCCGCCCCGCCCCGCCCCGCCCCGCCCCGCCCCGCCCCGCCCCGCTCCGCCCCGCCCCGCTCCGCCCCGCCCAGCGGTCTCCCCTAATAACTAGCCCCGGTCTCCCCTAATAACTTACCCCGGTCTCCCCCAATAACTAGCCTAAAGTTCAGCCATTTCTGTCATTTGTTTATGCTACAAAATATGTTAATGTTTAAAATACTTTTAAAATTATTAATATGCAATACAAAGTAAACATGAATGTTTTTGTATGGTTAAAAAGAAGAAAAACTCGTCGTTGCGAATTGATCGTTCACGAGACACGAGACACGAGCGCGTCTCAGAAACAAACGACCGCGAACGAGTCGCTTCGGTTAGAACAAAAGGTAAAAATGGCGACGGCGCCGCAAGAGGGAAACGATTAACCTTTATTGTGACTTGAGGTATGGATTTAATTTTAAAATGGTCTATTGGGAGCATATTGGTTATACTGATAACAATGCTTACATTGCTAATATCGTCGGTGATTTATAGGATTTATATTTTGACTGATACGTAAATGAGTCGCGTCGGTTTATCAAGTAAAACAACAGCTGTTTTTGGAGTAGCACCCGTGCCGATTGTCTGGCTGTCTGAAAGCAAACTTTCATTGTAGTGTTACTTTGAAGTCTTTCCTGCTGTGTATACCGATGACGTCATCTGGTCACACCTGATTGCTGGCCCGTCTATTGCCCTCGTGTATAAAACGGTGTCATTGAAGAAGGACTTTCCAAAGTCAACTTTAAGGTATGAAGACCACACTACTGAGATTTGATTTAGCGGAAATAACTGTTACTTTGCCCGATACGTTTCTGCAGACACACTGTCACCGTCAACATATTTTTTTTATATACACAGGCATTATTCACATTCTTGTAGATATGTTCGGCCAGATATACACATTTTAGTATTTCCCAAAAATCATTCGTATGCGAATATGCGAATATGCGAATACGTTCTAGTGTAAGCAATATACACGTTCTAGTGTAAGCGATGTACACGTTCTAGTGTAAGCGATATACACGTTCTAGTGTAAGCGATGTACACGTTCTAGTGTAAGCGATGTACACGTCCTAGTGTAAGCGATATACACGTTCTATTGTAAGCGATGGACACGTCCTAGTGTAAGCGATGTACACGTTCTAGTGTAAGCGATGTACACGTTCTAGTGTAAGCGATATACACGTTCTAGTGTAAGCGATGTACACGTTCTAGTGTAAGCGATGTACACTTCCTAGTGTAAGCGATATACACGTTCTAGTGTAAGCGATGGACACGTCTTAGTGTAAGCGATGTAAACGTTCTAGTGTAAGCGTAACCGCAGTCGTTCACTTTGGATTACTTCTTGTGGAGTAATCTCAAAACTATGAAGTCTCAAGTCACGACGTGTTTCTCATAAAGTTTTTGTTTATTATACAAACAATACATGTACGTGTGATTGTGTTTACTATACAAACAATACATGTACGTGTGATTGTGTTTACTATACAAACAATACATGTACGTGTGATTGTGTTTACTATACAAACAATACATGTACGTGTGATTGTGTTTACTATACAAACAATACATGTGCGTGTGATTGTGTTTACTATACAAACAATACATGTACGTGTGATTGTGTTTACTATACAAACAATACATGTACGTGTGATATTGTGTTTACTATACAAACAATACATGTACGTGTGATTGTGTTTACTATACAAACAATACATGTACGTGTGATTGTGTTTACTATACAAACAATACTTGTACGTGTGATTGTGTTTACTATACAAACAATACATGTGCGTGTGATTGTGTTTACTATACAAACAATACATGTACGTGTGATTGTGTTTACTATACAAACAATACATATACGTGTGATTGTGTTTACTATACAAACAATACATGTGCGTGTGATTGTATTTACTATATGCGAATATGCGAATACGTTCTAGTGTAAGCGATATACACGTTCTAGTGTAAGCGATATACACGTTCTAGTGTAAGCGATGTACACGTTCTAGTGTAAGCGATATACACGTTCTAGTGTAAGCGATATACACGTTCTAGTGTAAGCGATGTACACGTCCTAGTGTAAGCGATATACACGTTCTATTGTAAGCGATGGACACGTTCTAGTGTAAGCGATATACACGTTCTAGTGTAAGCGATATACACGTTCTAGTGTAAGCGATGTACACGTCCTAGTGTAAGCGATATACACGTTCTATTGTAAGCGATGGACACGTTCTAGTGTAAGCGATATACACGTTCTAGTGTAAGCGATATACACGTTCTAGTGTAAGCGATGTACACGTCCTAGTGTAAGCGATATACACGTTCTATTGTAAGCGGTGGACACGTCCTAGTGTAAGCGATGTACACGTTCTAGTGTAAGCGATGTACACGTTCTAGTGTAAGCGATATACACATTCTAGTGTAAGCGATGTACACGTTCTAGTGTAAGCGATGTACACTTCCTAGTGTAAGCGATATACACGTTCTAGTGTAAGCGATGGACACGTCCTAGTGTAAGCGATGTAAACGTTCTAGTGTAAGCGTAACCGCAGTCGTTCACTTTGGATTACTTCTTGTGGAGTAATCTCAAAACTATGAAGTCTCAAGTCACGTCGTGTTTCTCATAAAGTTTTTGTTTACATGTACGTGTGATTGTGTTTACTATACAAACAATAAATGTATGTGTGATTGTGTTTACTATACATGTACGTGTGATTGTGTTTACTATACAAACAATACATGTACGTATGATTGTGTTTACTATAAACAATACATGTTCGTGTGATTGTGTTTACTATAAACAATACATGTACGTGTGATTGCGAAATAAGTTACAAATAATGATTTAGCTGTTGCTACATTTTTCATTCGCGTTTGCACCTGTGTGGAACAAAGTGAATCTTAATTGTGCGTGACCTTTGAACTAGCGCAGAATTCAATAACCGAACGCCGGTGGTCAGTGAATAAAGTACCCTTCCCGCGTAACCCAATTACTGAAGCGGCCACTTGGTCGGGGGGGGGGGGTGGCATCGATGACGTCTTTAATTAGTCGGGTCAACTAACTGGCGGTGTTGACGTTTGACCAGGTGAGGCGGCGGCGTGACGGACAGACGTGTGGGGCGGGTGACGGCCCAAGGAGGGACACCACAGGGCGACACGCCGTGTGTGTTGAAGGCGCCCTTGTTGGCCCCGCTGGTGATCTACGTGACGGCAGCGACGTGTCGCGGCGCCCTGGTTGGCCCCGCTGGTGATCTGCGTGACGGCAGCGACGTGTAGTGGCGTCCTAGTTGGCCCTGCTGGTGGTCTACGTGACGACATCAACGTGTCGCGTGCCCTGGTAGGCACCGCTGGTGATCTACGTGACGGCAGCGGCGTCTCGCGTGCCCTGGTAGGCACCGCTGGTGATCTACGTGACGGCAGACGCCGACTGTTCTTGGACCCTACTTGCAGACCACTAGGTGCCCGGCTGACCGTGGGTAGGCCGCCAGGTAGGCCGCCGGGTAGGCCGCCGGGTAGACCGCCGGGTAGGCCGCCAGGTAGACTGCCGGGTAGGCCGCCGGGTAGGCCGTCGGGTAGGCCGCCAGGCAGACCGCCGGGTAGGCTGCAGAGACGGCGCTCGACAACGGGCGGACACTTAGCGGCAACCTGGCATCGCGCTCAACATTCGATCTAGGCACGTCCACTCGACCGGTGCTTAAAGGTACCCTTACTCGAACGTACACTTACTCGAACGTACACTTACTCGAACGTACACTTACTCGAACGTACAATTAGTTATACGACCCAAGGTAAAGTTAAACTTAAACAAGCCATTGCAATTTCAGCTTGTATTGCACTAGTCGTGTGTATTGCTCGCACTAGTCGTGTGTATTGCTCGTACTAGTCGTGTGTATTGCTCGTATTAGTCGTGTGTATTGCTCGCACTAGTCGTGTGTATTGCTCGTACTAGTCGTGTGTATTGCTCGCACTAGTGGTGTGTATTGCTCGTACTAGTCGTGTGTATTGCTCGTACTTGTCGTGTGTATTGCTCGCACTAGTCGTGGGTATTGCTCGTACTAGTCGTGGGTATTGCTCGTACTAGTCGTGTGTATTACTCGCACTAGTCGTGTGTATTGCTCGTACTAGTCGTGGGTATTGCTCGTACTTGTCGTGTGTATTGCTCGTACTAGTCGTGTGTATTGCTCGCACTAGTCGTGTGTATTGCTCGTACTAGTCGTGGGTATTGCTCGCACTAGTCGTGTGTATTGCTCGCACTAGTCGTGTGTATTGCTCGCACTAGTCGTGTGTATCTGCAACAGGCGAACTGTAGTAGCAGAGCGAGCGTACGTGAGTAATCTCCCCCGCCCGTGATTCGGCTTCTGCACATCTCGCTTGACCACCGACGGTCCAGTACACGTGAGACGCCGCCGCCGGCCGGACTGGAGGGCCGGACCACGGCGATGTGACGTAAATATCACGCGGGGATTCCCTGTCAGCTCGGGGACGCCGTCGACGTTGATTGGTCGAGGCGGCCGGCTCACGTGCGCCGAGCCGAAGGTGCGACGATAAACGCATCAGGCGGCCGACTCACTCAGTCGTCGCGCTTCGATCCGGCACACAGCGTACGGCGCTAGCTCGTTCAATCGATGCTCATCTGTCGTCGTCGCCGTCCTACATCGAGCCGACGGTGTCGTTATGCTCGACGTCCAACGACTGCCTGCCGCCGCAGAGCCCGTCTACCTCGACAGCTGCCGTCCGTGCTCCACCCCCGTCCGCCAGGAAGCCGCCTTCAAGATGCCGGTGGATTTCGCTTCCTACCTTCTGTCGGCGAGTCCTCCTGGAGTCGACCTCCGCTTCACGCTGCGGGACCACTTCGGACTGAACGGCTGCAAGCCTCGGTCGTACGCGAACATCAAGTCCATCATCTCCAAGTCAGAGACGTCCCTAACGTCGATCCCTGGACCCGATCACTTGGACGCGTCTCCCGGGACGCTACAGACGCGATGTTGTTCTTCACCAGCCGCCTTCTACCAGTTGTGCATTTCGCCGCCCAAGACTTCCCCCACGCCCCCGCAGAACGGGAGAAGGAACAGTATGGGCAAGAAGAAGGTATCGTTCGCCGATGACCTGGGCATGTCCCTGGTCAGTGTCCGAGTGATGTCCGAGCCGTCAGACACGCCCCCGAGGATACGGCCCGAGGTGCTGTCCTCGCTACGCCAGGGAGCGGCTGCCGCGGCCGCTGAGCGACCGCCGCTCGTCCTCAATTTCTCGCAGCCCGCCAGCAACTACCTGGCCTTCCGGGAACGTCTCGAGACCTGCCTCGTCTCCCTCGAGAACGTCATCCTGCGAGACTACACGATCGTCGGCACCGTGAAGGTGAAGAACATCGCCTTCGAGAAACTCGTCACCGTCCGTTACACGTTCGATAGTTGGGACACGTCGGGCGATGTGGAGACGACGTACGTCGACAAGAACGAGCGCGAGGGGGCGCCCTACGACACGTTCTCGTTCGAGCTGCACGTGCCGCCGACGATGGACGTGCGCAAGCGCGTGCAGTTCTGCGTGGCGTACGACGTGAACGGACGGTGCTACTGGGACAACAACAACGGCCTCAACTACGAGGTGATGTCGGCCGACTGGACGGCGCGCAAGCCGACCGACGCCGACCCCGAGCCGCTGAGTGTGCAGGCCACACTCCGGCCACGACGGGCCAGCGACGTCGCCACCGTGTTCGCCTTGGACATGCAGGACCACTGGGCCGAGTTTAGCTGGTGGCAGCAGACCTCGCCGAGTGATGGACCCTACTGGTGAGTGAGTGTGGGTGAGCCCGTCCCCACGGACCCTATTGTTGAGTGAGGGTGGGTCCGCCCGTCTCCTGCCCAATGTTCATATTTTCGTTTGTTGTCCACAACGCCGCGTTGCCGTGTGTGTCTCACTCCACTCACTCGTCGTGTTCTCGACTTACTGCGTCATGTCACCTGGAGCGACATATCACCTGGAGCGTCATGTTACCCGGAGCGTCATGTCACCCGGAGCGTCATGTCACCCGGTTATCATTTTTGTCACCTGTGTGTCGTTGTCGTGTGTGGCTGCTGGTCGCGGCGAAGTGTCGCCCGTGTGAACCTAACGACGTCACCGAACACTCAACATGACACGACAACAGTCACACAGGCTACGGCACACTGGCCATGACACACCGGCCACGACACACCGGCCAAGACACACTGGCTATGACACACCGGCCATGGCACACCGGCCACGACACACCGGCCAAGGCACACAAGCCATGACACACCGGCCACAACACACCGGCCAAGACACACCGGCCAAGACACACTGGCTATGACACACCGGCCATGACACACAGGCCATGGCACACCGGCCATGACACACTGGCCATGACACACAGGCCATAACACACTGGCCATGACACACCGGCCAAGACACATATTCTACGCAGGGCATTCACAATCTAAGCAGGACGATGATATCGACAAACACGAGTTTAAAGAAGACAGGATGACGAGGCACGCAGACTGCACTTTGCGGCACTTCCGGCGTGCAGTGCATTGTGGGGCATGAACGGTTTCCATCAGAACTTTTTTGACCGATGAGATGGAACGTGGGAGTAACCGAGTACCGCGAGTACCGCCAGTACCGCCATTACCGTTATAGTCATATATATGCGGAATATAAAAGAAAGGTCACCAAAACATTTCAGCCGGTAGCGGGTTTCACCATCTGTTGTCAAGAAAGTCGAACGGATTTTTATGAAAAAATTGGTAAGCAAAATATTTGTTTACATATTATAAGACAGTTTAATCTGATGTATGTGCTAGGTAATCATTATGACAGGTAATCATTATGACAGGTAATCAGTATGACAGTTGTTTCAACACGAGAGACGGCCTTTCAAGGTGTGTAGGTATTGCGGCGTCATGAATAGAGCTACAACCCTCGCGTCCACTGATTGTTTGATCTGGTCAAGTCAAGTGGACGAGCCGTGACTTGTTAACGGGTCTCTATGTTTAGGTTAGTTCTGTTCTTGGCAGTGGCGAAAAGAGGCTTTGGCGTGAGTCTTGTTGTGCCAAGCAGGATATGGCCGTGACACCAACTTGAAGAACGAGTCTAAGCGTCAGTTGATGCGCTGACAAGAACTTGTGTCAACATGTCATGTTCACAAATAAGGGACACTACCATACGCAGGGGCACTACGCTAAACAGGGACACTACGCTAAGCAGGGACACTACGCTAAGCAGGGGCACTACGCTAAACAGGGACACTACGCTAAGCAGGGACACTACGCTAAGCACGAACACTACGCTAAACAGGGACACTACGCTAAACAGGGACACTACGCTAAGCACGAACATTACGATAAAACAGGGACACTACTTTAAACAGGGACACTACGCTAAGCAGGGACACTACGCCTAGCATGGACACTACGCTAAGCAGGAACACTACGCTAAACAGGGACACTACGTTAAACAGGACACTACGCTAAGCAGGGACATGTATTAGCGAACTTTTAAAATGCTTCAGCAGACCGAACTGTCAGCTTTAAAGGCAGCGTCTGATCGTTCTTCTCATAAAGTCATGTTAGGCCCCTTTTATAATATAAACTATATAGTATAACATATATAATATAAACTATGTAATAGGCTATATAGTATAAACTATGTAGTATAAACTGTGTAATATAGGCTATATAGTATAAACTATATAATATAAACTATATAGTATAAACTATATAGTATAAACTATATAGTATAAACTATGTAGTATAAACTATATAGTATAAACTATGCAGTATAGATTATGTAGTATATACTATGTAGTATAAACTATGTAGTATAAACTATATTGTATAAACTGTGTAGTATAAACTATATACTATATAAACGATATAGTATAAACTATGTAGTCTAAGCTATATAATTATATACTATGTAGTATAAACTATATACTATATAAACAATATAGTATAAACTATATACTATGTAAACAATATAGTATAAACTATTTAATCTAAACTATGTAGTCTAAACTATATAATTATGTATTTACAACAAAATAATTAATAAATATTAAATTAATTTGCATTTAATTTGACCGTTATCTGTTTAATTTTAATGTTTCCACTCGATTATCATGTTTTCATTGTATGCTGAACGGCAATGTCAATATTTATAAACGGTGAAACTATATTTATAAACATACAACGGTGAAAGTATATTTATAAAGATACAAAGGTGAAAGTATATTTATAAAATACAACGGTGAAAGTATATTTATAAACATACAACGGTGAAAGTATATTTATAAACTTACAACGATGAAAGTATATTTATAAATATACAACAGTGAAAGTATATTTATAAAATACACCGGTGAAAGTATATTTATAAACATACAACGGTGAAAGTATAATATATATAAACATACGACGGTGAAAATATATTTATAAAATACAACGATGGTATATTTATAAACATACAACGATGAAAGTATATTTATAAACATACAATGGTGAAAGTATATTTATAAACATACAATGGTGAAAGTATATTTATAAACATATAACTGTGAAAGTATATTTATAAAAATATAAAGGTGAAACTATATTTATAACATAATTATAACGGTGAAAATATATTTATAACATGTACCGGTTAAAGTATATTTATAAACATATAACGATGAAAGTATATTTAAACATTGTGGTTCATTAAACATAGCTGGGCGGTCAAATTGCAAGAAATAAATATTGCTAATTTTAGATCACGTAATTTTACGATAAAACGACCAGACTTTGGATCTTAAAAACAAACCAACAGTTGACAGATGAGTCCTGTTGGGTGGCTGTATGTACAGTTGATCTGTCTTCCAATGTCCAGCCCTGGCGGTGTGTGGACGGTGGGTGACCGGTAGGTGGACGGTGGGTGCACGGTGGGTGCACGGTGGGTGCTTGCAAAGTGCTCTCGGAAGTCGTCGGTTTCTTTCTACCTCTAAATGTGGCTGGAGTGCTACAAATCAGTGTTTGTATTTTCTCATGAAGTGGCCATCCTTAGTAACCATGGTGATTGACCAAAGGACTAGAAGTAAGCCAAAGTGCACGACTACACCAGGCCGTCTGGGGCTGACACAACGTGGCGTGTTGATTGTAAGCCAACTACAGGTTCCCTGCGTAGACACTGAAAAAGTATTTTAGCTAGTGCTTTGTTGTTATTCCCTTTATCTACCTTTCATATGGCAGGCACTAAACGAGTTGTACAAATGTCATGAGCCGATTCGGTAGACCCGTGCTGAATGTCATGAACCGATTCGGTAGACCCGTGCTGAATGTAATGAACCGATTCGGTAGACCCGCGCTGAATGTCATGAACCGATTCGGTAGACCCGTGCTTAATGTCACGAACCGATTCGGTAGACCCGTGCTGAATGTCATGAACCGATTCGGTAGACCCGTGCTGAATGTCACGAACCGATTCGGTAGACCCGTGCTGAATGTCATGAACCGATTCGGTAGACCCGTGCTTAATGTCATGAACCGATTCGGTAGACCCGTGCTGAATGTCATGAACCGATTCGGTAGACCCGTGCTGAATGTCATGAACCGATTCGGTAGACCCGTGCTGAATGTCATGAACTGATTCGGTAGACCCGTGCTTAATGTCATGAACCGATTCGGTAGACCCGTGATTAATGTCATGAACCGATTCGGTAGACCCGTGCTGAATGTCATGAACTGATTCGGTAGACCCGTGCTTAATGTCATGAACCGAGTCGGTAGACCCGTGCTTAATGTCATGAACCGATTCGGTAGACCCGTGCTTAATGTCACCAACCGATTCGGTAGACCCGTGCTGAATGTCATGAACCGATTCGGTAGACCTGTGCTGAATGTCATGAACCGATTCGGTAGACCCGTGCTTAATGTCACGAACCGATTCGGTAGACCCGTGCTGAATGTCATGAACCGATTCGGTAGACCCGTGCTTAATGTCACGAACCGATTCGGTAGACCCGTGCTGAATGTCATGTCGTTGTTTCAGAGATGATCTACAAACTAGACAAAGACGAGTCGAACGACTTCAGATGCGAACAACCTCGGGCCGACGTCATTCGTCCGACACACTGTCACTTGGCTGGTCCGGCCGCTGTCGAGGACTACTACGGTCTCCGTGGACGTGTCGCGAACAGCGGATTTAGTGACGGTCTCTTGTGTGTAACAGTACCGATGTGCTAGTTGAACGCTGCTAAGTGAAAGTAACTGACTACACGTCATGGCCCGCCCCTGCGAGCACACGAAGCACCGTGTGCTTGGACGCAGACAGACGGCCCGTCTAGGAAAGGTTATCGCTATACTCACAAATTCACTGTTTCGGTGCAAGATTTTTCTACGATGCAGATCTGTGATAAAGACGAGAGATGTGTGGTGCTAAATGTGGACAGACAGTTGCTAGGACGGACAATTTGCTGGGGCATCGTTGGTTGGCCATAGAGAAGAACTCGTGTGACGTGTCGAAGCAAGTGGTGTAAATATTCGTGGTGTAGATAGCTGGCGTGCTGGCATCGGTTTGACACGCGAATGTCTTCAGATCATACATTAGTGCTACTACTAGTGACTAGCTAGTAGCTAGTACTAGTGACTAGCTAGTAGCTACTACCAGTGACTAGCTAGTAGCTACTGCATGGACGGCGATACCATATCTCGCGAGGAATATCGAAGTTTTAACAAACCGCGATGTATAGTCATGTATTCAATGGTTAGAAATGTGGTTTTTCTTGAGATCTCGGTTACTTTGCTAGGAGCTTCCAAATAAATATGTTTCATTGGAAGATTCAACATCCGTCCCCGATCGATGATGATTCTTAATCGTCCTCGATCTCCCATAGCATTCTAATAATCGCACTCGAGACGCCGTGTGGTCTGGACAGACTGCGCGGTCTGGACATACTGCGTGGTTTGGACAGACTGCGTGGTCTGGACTGCGGTTAAGTGTGGATGTGCGGGTTAGATTCGGTTGGGCAGAACTATCTACGCTTCTTCTTGAGTGGTGCCGTAGAATCGTGTCGATAGAGTCTTTTGATAGACAGTAGGATCAGCTTAGCTCAGTCATATGGAAGGCATCACCGACCTCAATGCTCAGGTGCTGTACCAAATCATCAGGCCACACCAGTTTGTAGTTCCTGTAAATAAATGAGACTGCGCGCTGCGTGGATAGGCAATATCCGGCAAATAACATCTTGTGCCAAACGAAATATATGTTAGTGTTGTGTAATATATGTCGCTTTCCGCGACGATGATCATTCGAAGTCATGTGTATTGCGCATGATAAATACACATTACCCGGCGCTGACCTCAATGCGAATGTATTGGAATGTGGGCGTCTGTGGGTTCGGCTAAGAGCCTGATGCAACGCGACTCGGGCCAGCATAGCGATGATGCAGCGTGGGTTGCTAGGCAACCTAGAAACTCGCCTCAGCTGTGACGTGCGCTGACTGTGAGATTCACGAGCTGTAGACGGAGGCTGATATTGCATCATCATCATGTGTCTAGATGCCAGTCCAGAGCGAGTGAAACGATTTCCTTCCTACAACGCTCACACATGTCCGAGTTCGGTCCAACCCGTGTATCTAACGGCGCTGACCTGACATCGGCCACATTCTTTCTCAAGCCACAGCGGCGCTCACCTGACAGCTTTCAAGCCAACCCCACGGGCTCGGTCGAGCGACAGTGCTTCTTTTTGCCGGCCGTATGAGCTCATAAAGAATGCAGAAACCGTCGCCAGATATCACGAGTCGGCTTCTCTTGCGATAAACAAGTGATTGTCAGCTATAATCGTCCTCGTGGGGTGGCGGTGGCGTGCGAGTGGTACTGACAGTCAACTGTAGTTTACTGTCAGTGTATTCGGCGTTGGCAGACTCGGACAGCGTCGCACAGACATCTGAGGACGTGTAAATACACACGTAGGCCATATAAAGCGACTTGGACTAAAGCACGCGTGGACAGACACTCGGGCTGGTCGACGTGGACTGACGCCAGAGAGCATCAGCTGCATTCAGTCAGTGTGAAGAACGGTTCACGCCGACTGTGGCGCTGTACCAGTGTTTTACTTAATTGTAATATCAGCTATCGCCCAAGTGATGTGATCTAGCACTCGTGTATGGTCCGTTTAACATTGCCATGAGGCAGTGTTTGTGATAAGAACTGTGGCATTGTTCGTTACAAAGAGGATTCATTCAACCCGTTTTGTTGTTTGTATTTTAATAGCACGTTACACATAATTTGCGACGGCTTCTGGCCAGGAACTGGGCAATTCCACCGTTTGTTGTCACTCCTGCTACAAACTAGCGCCGGGCCTTTTGGCACGTAAGGACATAATGACTACCTGCGACGGGCGCTACTTCTGAACAGCGAGGCTTCCTATCTCAAGTAGCCAGGTGTATGTGTTTGGATGTTTGCAACCATGCCAAGCTGCAGGAAGTGTTTATTGAAAGCGGCTGTCAGTTTTTTGCAGGAGTGACAAAACAAAGTTGCCATTAATACTGGTCGGTGGCCAGGCGTTGCCTCGATGGCATTTCGTCTGCACGCGTTTGTATTTTGTATCGCCATTATTAATGTTTGTCACTGTCATATACCCTTGAGTTCGAGCAGATTATGTGCCCAGGTATCTGGTGTCCGGCGGCGGTCGAATGTAGCATTACAACATTTCGTTGATGACGTGAAATATTCGATTTGTTAGAGCCACATTTCGCCGGCCAAAATGTAGACTTCAGATTTGCAAATCGGCATTAGTAAACAGCTTCACTGCTGTGTTGCTGTGTTGTTCTGTTTTAGTTGTTTTAGTTGTGCGCACGTTTTTTACAGTTCGTAGTTTTCGTGTTTGTATATAACTCGTCTGTGCCTTGTTGAATACCCTTTGTTGTCGTACAGTTGTCTTGTTTATACATACGCTTGATATAGTAGATCACAGTTGCATGTTGTCCACTGCAGTTATTATGTGATGTACATGATGTATCCCGCTTTTCTCGAGTGAGGCGTCGTTTTCGTGGCGGATGTAACGGCAGTTGTTATTCGGCGCCCGCCCTTGTAACTAATTATATATATATATATATATATATATATATATATATATATATATATATATATATATATATATATATATATATATATATATATATATATACATATATATATATATATATATATATATATATATATATATATATATATATATATATATGTATATGTATATGTATATGTATATGTATATGTATATGTATATGTATATGTATATGTATATGTATACGTATATGTATATGTATACGTATAAGTAATGTGTACGTATATGTATATGTATATGTATATTATATATATATATATATATATATATATATATATATATATATATATATATATATATATATATATATATATATATATATATATGAGCGATTACGAGAAAGGTCGATACTGCATAACTGGGGGTAATTAATGTGGCTATGTAATAGCCGTTGTTCAAACGGTCATACGAAACGAACGTTGTGTATGTTGCGTTCGTGGTCTCGTTACCGACTCGTCCGACTGCTGTAGCGCGGTGAACGCGCCTGTGGGTGGCTTCATACTCAAGACGAGTGCTTGAAACAGTAAACCCCTCTTTGACTGCTATGTTTTCATTCGCGTGCCACACAATACAACCTGCCGCCTGGTGGCGCTACGCCGCCTCACTCCGCCCAATGATATCTCAACGCTAGTGTTTTTACCAGATGTCACATCGGACGCGTCATGTACCGGCGACCGGCTTGGCGAACCTGTGGTTGTCCGGGGGCAGGTCCGTGTGTTACGGTTGTATTGTGCGGTCGTGTTTTACGGCGTGTTGTGTAAATTCTGGCGCAAACTTACCAGAGTGACTGTTATTAATACGATATGAGACATGTACAGAGTGACTGTTATTAATACGATATGAGACATGTACAGAGTGACTGTTATTAATACGATATGAGACATGTACAGACGCGTGTCTGTTCATTGTTACTTATTGACGCAACTATTGGATGCAAACATTCGGGATGTGTTCATCGTGGTTTGTATACGTGTGCAGGTTTGTACACGTGTACATGTTTGTACACGTGTGCTGGTTAATACAATAAATGACATGTTCAAAGGACTGATTGTGTATTGTTGTTTTAAGGGAACACGCACACACACGGGCACTATATTGCACTATATTGCACTATATTGCACACAGGCGCCGCTTATCGCTATAGAATTGACGAACAAAAGGTATTTCGCGCAATAAATTTTAACTCCACCAAATGTTTACACGACGAGTTTTAGCCAATGAAACCTTAACTGTCTAACTTAACTTAACTTAACTTAACTTAACTGTCTGCCAAACTTTACATAAACTCGTAGGTGAAACCACCGACGTTGGGATAATCGACGGTGAAAGCAACTGATTTAGTAGCACTGTCGTTGTCCATTTCATTGAAAGCATGCTTAGCATGCCTACCTCACCGGCATTACAAATGATTTATAATTGTGACACACTAGGCCGTCAATAGTCGCACATTCAGACACACCTTCCTCTCAAGTGTCTGGTCTCTACAAATCATTGACTGGATCCAACACTATTCACGAGCAATCGGCGTTGGTATAAAACACACACACACGTTACCGTTGGTATAAAACACACACACGTTACCGTTGGCATAAAACACACACGTTGCTGTTGGTATAAAACACACACCCGTCGCCGTTGGTATAAAACACACACGTTGCTGTTGGTATAAAACACACACGTTGCTGTTAGTATAAAACACACAGCCGTCGCCGTTGGTATAAAACACACGTTACCGTTGGTATAAAACACACACGTTGCTGTTGGTATAAAACACACACCCGTCGCCGTTGGTATAAAACACACCCGTCGCCGTTGGTATAAAACACACACGTTGCTGTTGGTATAAAACACACACGTTGCTGTTGGTATAAAACACACACGTTGCTGTTGGTATAAAACACACACGTTGCTGTTGGTATAAAACACACACGTTGCTGTTGGTATAAAACACACCCGTCGCCGTTGGTATAAAACACACACGTTGCTGTTGGTATAAAACACACACGTTGCTGTTGGTATAAAACACACACCCGTCGCCGTTGGTATAAAACACACACGTTGCTGTTGGTATAAAACACACACGTTGCTGTTGGTATAAAACACACACCCGTCGCCGTTGGTATAAAACACACACGTTGCTGTTGGTATAAAACACACACGTTGCTGTTGGTATAAAACACACACCCGTCGCCGTTGGTATAAAACACACGTTACCGTTGACATAAAACACACACGTTGCTGTTGGTATAAAACACACACCCGTCGCCGTTGGTATAAAACACACACGTTGCTGTTGGTATAAAACACACACGTTGCTGTTGGTATAAAACACACACGTTGCTGTTGGTATAAAACACACACGTTACCGTTGGTATAAAACACACACGTTACCGTTGGTATAAAACACACACGTTGCTGTTGGTATAAAACACACACGTTGCTGTTGGTATAAAACACGCACCCGTCGCCGTTGCCTGCCGCTGTATACATCACGTCGAACACAACTGCCAATGTCGAAGACGTAAAAGTTCTTAAGCATGGACCAATTGTGGTCCGGGCCAGATGGTCCATCTGGGATCAGACCATAGTTAGTTTCTCATAGGCGGTCGTTACAACGTTTCTATTGCGCACATTAAACATCTACTACATCACATTAAGCATCTATTACATCACAATAAACATATATTACATCACATTAAACATCTATTACATCACAATAAACATATATTACATCACATTAAACATCTATTACATCACATTAAACAGCTATTACATCACATTAAACATCTATTACATAACGTTAAACATATATTATATCACATTAAACATATATTACATCACATGCAAGCCTTGAGAAATTCGTGAAATGACAAACCTACTTTCCCACAAATCGCCCCGCGTCTGACACTCTCGATTTCTGCCATTACCGGTGACTGCAAAATTTCGAGGAGTGTGGTCTAATGACCGTTTAATATGATCACCAAGCGGTCACCGCCTGACAGTGACTGGCAACGACTGAAAGCGACTGACAGCGGCTGACAGGCGTCATCAATTGAAAGTAAGCAACCAAACCCATATACCTGTGCACACGTGTGCACAGACACGTGTGCACAGACACGTGTGCCTGTTCCCCTGTTCCAAACTATTGTTGACGGTGCAAGAAACCCTTGAAGGGAGGGAACCCGCCTATACACACGTGTCACTGTATTCGTCTGTCATCAACCCGGAAGTAAAGTAATCATCTGTCACTGGTTGCGACTAATAGCGCCTGCGTGCAAGCGTGCCAGAGTGCAAGCGTGCATGCGTGCGTAAATATACAGTAATGGCTTAACTGAAGCAAAACCGGTGAATTATTAGCGTATTAATGGCGTGATACTGGACTAGCAGGGCTGTCAGCTTCCACAGTTCCCTAGTTACGACCAGACTGGTCGATATCGAAAGCTGAAGTAATCACATGCGCCACTTATAATAATATGAAAACTTCTATCACCTCTAACATTTCGGAAACCGAACTCAGAATCAAAACACAATCAATACACAAAATATAATGTTGTTCTTTCTTCAGTCTAAGGGTTATTCGGGCGATGTTGCTGAATCGGCTCAGAATCAAAATCACGTCTTCAGACGACGGCAAAATTGTATTATGTTGCCGTGGAGGGAGCTGTTGCCGTGGATGTTGCTGTTGCCTTGGAGGGTGCTGTTGCCGTGGAGGGTGCTGTTGCCTTGGAGGGTGTTGATGCCGTGGAGGGTGTTGATGCCGTGGAGGGTGCTGATGCCGTGGAGGGTGCTGTTGCCGTGGAGGGTGCTGTTGCCTTGGAGGGTGCTGTTGCCTTGGAGGGTGCTGTTGCCGTGGAGGGTGCTGTTGCCGTGGAGGGTGCTGTTGCCGTGGAGGGTGCTGTTGCCTTGGAGGGTGCTGTTGCCGTGGAGGGTGCTGTTGCCTTGGAGGGTGTTGATGCCGTGGAGGGTGCTGATGCCGTGGAGGGTGCTGTTGCCGTGGAGGGTGCTGTTGCCTTGGAGGGTGCTGTTGCCTTGGAGGGTGCCGTTGCCGTGGAGGGTGCTGTTGCCGTGGAGGGTGCTGTTGCCTTGGAGGGTGCTGTTGCCGTGGATGGTGCTGTTGCCTTGGAGGGTGCTGTTGCCGTGGAGGGTGCTGTTGCCTTGGAGGGTGCTGATGCCGTGGAGGGTGCTGATGCCGTGGAGGGAGCTGTTGCAGTGGAGGGTGTTGTTGCCGTGGAGGGTGCTGTTGCCTTGGAGGGTGCTGTTGACGTGGAGGGTGCTGTTGCCTTGGAGGGTGCTGTTGCCTTGGAGGGTGCTGTTGCCTTGGAGGGTGCTGTTGCCTTGGAGGGTGCCGTTGCCGTGGAGGGTGCCGTTGCCTTGGAGGGTGCTGTTGCCTTGGAGGGTGCTGTTGCCGTGGAGGGTGCCGTTGCCTTGGAGGGTGCCGTTGCCGTGGAGGGTGCTGTTGCCGTGGAGGGAGCTGTTGCCGTGGAGGGTGCTGTTGCCATGGAGGGTGCTGTTGGCTTGGAGGGTGTTATTGCCTTGGAGGGTACTGATGCCGTGGAGGGTACTGTTGCCGTGGAGGGTGCTGATGCCGTGGAGGGAGCTGTTGCGTGGAGGGAGCTGTTCCCGTGGAGGGTGCTTTTGCCTTGGAGGGTACTGCTGCCTTGGAGGGTACTGTTGCCGTGGAGGGTGCTGATGCCGTGGAGGGAGCTGGTCACGTTGTTGTTCTTTCTTCAGTCTTCGGGTACCCAGGTGATGTTGCTGTTCTTTCTTCAGTCTAAGGGATACCCGGGCGATGTTGCTGTTCTTTCTTCAGTCTAAGTGTTATCCGGGCGATGTTGCTGTTCTTTCTTCAGTCTAAGGGTTACCCGGGCGATGTTGCTGTTCTTTCTTCAGCCTAAGGGTTACCCGGGCGATGCTGCTGTTCTTTCTTCAGTCTAAGGGTTACCCGGACGATGTTGTTGTTCTTTCTTCAGTCTAAGGGTTACCCGGGCGATGTTGCTGTTCTTTCTTCAGTCTATGGGGTTACCCGGGCGATGTTGCTGTTCCTTCTTCAGTCTAAGGGTTACCCGGGTGATGTTGCTGTTCTTTCTTCAGTCTAAGGGTTACCCGGGTGATGTTGCTGTTTTCTTCAGTCTAAGGGTTACCCGGGCGATGTTGCTGTTCTTTCTTCAGTCCAAGGGTTATCCGGGCGATGTTGCTGTTCTTTCTTCAGTCTAAGGGTTATCCGGGCAATGTTGCTGTTCTTTCTTTGGTCTAAGGGTTACCCGGGCGATGTTGCTGTTCTTTCTTCAGTCCAAGGGTTATCCGGGCGATGTTGCTGTTGTTTCTTCAGTCTAAGGGTTAACCGGGCGATGTTGCTGTTCTTTCTTCAGTCCAAGGGTTACTCGGGCGATGTTGCTGTTCTTTCTTCAGTCCAAGGGTTATCCGGGCAATGTTGCTGTTCTTTCTTCAGTCTAAGGGTTATCCGGGCGATGTTGCTGTTCTTTCTTTGGTCTAAGGGTTACCCGGGCGATGTTGCTGTTCTTTCTTCAATCTTCAGGTACCCGGGTGATGTTGCTGTTCTTTCTTCAGTCTAAGGGTTACCCGGGAGATGTTGCTGTTCTTTCTTCAATCTTCGGGTACCCGGGCGATGTTGTTGTTCTTTCTTCAGTCTAAGGGTACCCGTGCAATGTTGCTGTTCTTTCTTCAGTCTAAGGGTTACCCGGGTGATGTTGCTGTTCTTTCTTCAGTCTAAGGGTTATCTGGGCGATGTTGCTGTTCTTTCTTCAATCTTCGGGTTACCCGTGCAATGTTGCTATTCTTTCTTCAGTCTAAGGGTTATCCGGGCGATGTTGCTGTTCTTTCTTTGGTCTAAGGGTTACCCGGGCGACGTTGCTGTTCTTTCTTTGGTCTAAAGGTTACCCGGGCGATGTTGCTGTTCTTTCTTCAGTCTAAGGGTTACCCGGGCGATGTTGCTGTTCCTTCTTCAGTCTAAGGGTTACCCGGGCGATGTTGCTGTTCTTTCTTCAGTCTATGGGGTTACCCGGGCGATGTTGCTGTTCCTTCTTCAGTCTAAGGGTTACCCGGGCGATGTTGCTGTTCTTTCTTCAGTCTAAGGGTTACCCGGGTGATGTTGCTGTTTTTTCTTCAGTCTAAGGTTTATCCGGGCGATGTTGCTGTTCTTTCTTCAGTCCAAGGGTTATCCGGGCGATGTTGCTGTTCTTTCTTCAGTCTAAGGGTTACCCGGGCGATGTTGCTGTTCTTTCTTCAGTCCAAGGGTTATCTGGGCGATGTTGCTGTTCTTTCTTCAATCTTCGGGTACCGTGCAATGTTGCTATTCTTTCTTCAGTCTAAGGGTTATCCGGGCGATGTTGCTGTTCTTTCTTTGGTCTAAGGGTTAACCGGGCGATGTTGCTGTTCCTTCTTCAGTCTAAGGGTTACCCGGGCGATGTTGCTGTTCTTTCTTCAGTCTATGGGGTTACCCGGGCGATGTTGCTGTTCCTTCTTCAGTCTAAGGGTTACCCGGGCGATGTTGCTGTTCTTTCTTCAGTCTAAGGGTTACCCGGGTGATGTTGCTGTTTTTTCTTCAGTCTAAGGGTTACCCGGGCGATGTTGCTGTTCTTTCTTCAGTCCAAGGGTTATCCGGGCGATGTTGCTGTTCTTTCTTCAGTCCAAGGGTTATCCGGGCGATGTTGCTGTTCTTTCTTCAGTCTAAGGGTTACCCGGGCGATGTTGCTGTTCTTTCTTCAGTCCAAGGGTTATCCGGGCGATGTTGCCGTTCTTTCTTCAGTCTAAGGGTTACCCGAGCGATGTTGCTGTTCTTTCTTCAGTCTAAGGGTTATCCGGGCGATGTTGCTGTTCTTTCTTCAGTCTAAGGGTTACTCGGGCGATGTTGCTGTTCTTTCTTTGGTCTAAGGGTTACCCGGGCGATGTTACTGTTCTTTCTTCAGTCTAAGGATTATCCGGGCGATGTTGCTGTTCTTTCTTTGGTCTAAGGGTTACCCGGCCGATGTTGCTGTTCTTTCTTCAGTCTAAGGGTTATCCGAGCAATGTTGCTGTTCTTTCTTCTCTCTAAGGGTTATCCGGGCAATGTTGCTGTTCTTTCTTTGGTCTAAAGGTTACTCGGGCGATGTTGCTGTTCTTTCTTTGGTCTAAGGGTTACCCGGGCGATGTTGGTGTTTTTTCTTCAGTCTAAGGTTATCCGGGCAATGTTGCTGTTCTTTCTTCAGTCTAAGGGTTATCCGGGCGATGTTGCTGTTCTTTCTTTGGTCTAAGGGTTACTCGGGCGATGCTGCTGTTCTTTCTTTGGTCTAAGGGTTACCCGGTCGATGTTGCTGTTCTTTCTTCAGTCTAAGGGTTACCCTGGCGATGTTGCTGTTCTTTCTTCAGTCTAAGGGTTATCCGGGCAATGTTGCTGTTCTTTCTTTGGTCTAAGGGTTACCCGGGCGATGTTGCTGTTCTTTCTTTGGTCTAAGGGTTACCCGGGCGATGTTGCTGTTCTTTCTTCAGTCTAAGGGTTATCCGGGCGATGTTGCTGTTCTTTCTTTGGTCTAAGGGTTACCCGGGCGATGTTGCTGTTCTTTCTTCAGTCTAAGGGTTATCCGGGCGATGTTGCTGTTCTTTCTTTGGTCTAAGGGTTACCAGGGCGTTGCTGCTGTTCTTTTGTGTCAAATGTTCTACTTCGGACAATGTATATAGTGGCCTTATATACCACATGTTGAAATAACTGGTTGTGAAAGTGGATTCACAAGTCGGACAATGTACACTTTAAATGTTTATTTTATTAATGACGAGTAAGAATCACACCACTATGCACAGTACACGATATAATACAGTACACGACACAATACACAGTACACGATATTAGTTTTGTTAAGCTGTAATATAAAAATGTATATCATGTGCATGATCTAATAATAGCATTACTTGTTCGACTGCGACGACTTGTCCAGCCGAGAAAACAGAGATCCTCGAGTTTACTTTATCTGCATCAGTGACAACGTGTGTGCTTCAAAGTAACGGTTTGTCGAGGTGTTCATATCTACACTGTTGACAGTGCGCTAAAGTATGTCTCATTCTTCCCGGAAGTAACGGTTTGGCGAGGTGTTCATATCTACACTGTTGACTGTGCGCTAAAGTATGTCTCATTCTTCCCGGAAGTAACGGTTTGGCGAGGTGTTCATATCTACACTGTTGACTGTGCGCTAAAGTATGTCTCATTCTTCCCGGAAGTAACGGTTTGGCGAGGTGTTCATATCTACACTGTTGACTGTGCGCTAAAGTATGTCTCATTCTTCCCGGAAGTAACGGTTTGGCGAGGTGTTCATATCTACACTGTTGACTGTGCGCTAAAGTATGTCTCATTCTTCCCGGAAGTAACGGTTTGTCGAGGTGTTCATATCTACACTGTTGACTGTGCGCTAAAGTATGTCTCATTCTTCCAGGAAGTAACGGTTTGGCGAGGTGTTCATATCTACACTGTTGACTGTGCGCTAAAGTATGTCTCATTCTTCCCGGAAGTAACGGTTTGGCGAGGTGTTCATATCTACACTGTTGACTGTGCGCTAAAGTATGTCTCATTCTTCCCGGAAGTAACGGTTTGGCGAGGTGTTCATATCTACACTGTTGACTGTGCGCTAAAGTATGTCTCATTCTTCCCGGAAGTAACGGTTTGGCGAGGTGTTCATATCTACACTGTTGACTGTGCGCTAAAGTATGTCTCATTCTTCCCGGAAGTAACGGTTTGGCGAAGTGTTCATATCTACACTGTTGACTGTGCGCTAAAGTATGTCTCATTCTTCCCGGAAGTAACGGTTTGGCGAAGTGTTCATATCTACACTGTTGACTGTGCGGTAAAGTATGTCTCATTCTTCCCGGAAGTAACGGTTTGGCGAAGTGTTCATATCTACACTGTTGACTGTGCGCTAAAGTATGTCTCATTCTTCCCGGAAGTAACGGTTTGGCGAAGTGTTCATATCTACACTGTTGACTGTGCGCTAAAGTATGTCTCATTCTTCCCGGAAGTAACGGTTTGGCGAAGTGTTCATATCTACACTGTTGACTGTGCGCTAAAGTATGTCTCATTCTTCCCGGAAGTAACGGTTTGGCGAAGTGTTCATATCTACACTGTTGACTGTGCGCTAAAGTATGTCTCATTCTTCCCGGAAGTAACGGTTTGGCGAAGTGTTCATATCTACACTGTTGACTGTGCGCTAAAGTATGTCTCATTCTTCCCGGAAGTAACGGTTTGGCGAAGTGTTCATATCTACACTGTTGACTGTGCGCTAAAGTATGTATCATTCTTCCCGGAAGTAACGGTTTGTCGAAGTGTTCATATCTACACTGTTGACTGTGCGCTAAAGTATATCTCATTCTTCCCGGAAGTAACGGTTTGGCGAAGTGTTCATATCTACACTGTTGACAGTGCGCTAAAGTATGTCTCATTCTTCCCGGAAGCTGCGTGAGTGCGCGATACAGACAAAGCTGTGCCACACTCGTGTCTGTGCCACACTCGTGTATGTGCCACACTCTGTCTGTGCCACACTCGTGTCTGTGCCACACTCTTTCTGTGCCACACTCGTGTCTGTGTCACACACGTGTCTGTGTTACACTCGTGTCTGTGTCACACACGTGTCTGTGCCACACTCGTGTCTGTGTCACACTCGTGTCTGTGCAACACTCGTGTCTGTGTCACACACGTGTCTGTGCTACACTCTTTCTGTGCCACACTCGTGTCTGTGCCACACTCGTGTCTGTATCACACACGTGTCTGTGTCACACACGTGTCTGTGCCACACTCGTGTCTGTGCCACACTATGTCTGTGCAACACTCGTGTCTGTGCCACACTAGTGTCTGTGCCACACTCGTGTCTGTGCCACACTCGTGTCTGTGTCACACGCGTGTCTGTGCCACACTCTGTCTGTGCCACACTCGTGTCTGTGCCACACTCGTGTCTGTGCCACACTCGTGTCTGTGTCACACGCGTGTCTGTGCCACACTCGTGTCTGTGCCACACTCGTGTCTGTGCCACACTCGTGTATGTGTCACACTCGTGTCTGTGCCACACTCGTGTCTGTGTCACACTCGTGTCTGTGTCACACTCGTGTCTGTGTCACACTCTGTCTGTGCCACACTCTGTCTGTGTTACACTCTGTTTGTGTCACACTCTGTCTGTGCCACACTCGTGTCTGTGTCACACTGTCTGTGCCATACTCGTGTCTGTGTCAACCTCGTGTCTGTGTCACACTCGTGTCTGTGTCACACTCTGTCTGTGTCACACTCTGTCTGTGTCACACTCTGTCTGTGTCACACTCTGTCTGTGCCACACTCGTGTCTGTGTCACACTCTGTCTGTTTCACACTCTGTCTGTGCCACACTCGTGTCTGTGTCACACTCTGTCTGTGCCACACTCGTGTCTGTGTCACACTCGTGTCTGTGTCACACTCTGTCGGTGCCACACTCTGTCTGTGCCACACTCGTGTCTGTGTCACACTGTCTGTGCCACACTCGTGTCTGTGTCAACCTCGTGTCTGTGTCACACTCGTGCCTGTGTCACACTCTGTCTGTGTCACACTCTGTTTGTGTCACACTCTGTCTGTGCCACACTCGTGTCTGTGTCACACTGTCTGTGTCACACTCGTATCTGTGTCAACCTCGTGTCTGTGTCACACTCGTGTCTGTGTCACACTCTGTCTGTGTCACACTCTGTCTGTGTCACACTCTGTCTATGCCACACTCGTGTCTGTGTCACACTCTGTCGGTGCCACACTCTGTCGGTGCCACACTGTGTCGGTGCCACACTGCACTGTCAGTGCGGGTAGAGCGGCCATTGCTCCCTCGTTGTGTCAATCACTCAGTGCTGACAGTGGGGACAAGGCCGAAGAAAAATATGTCGGTTTCACAAACATGCTGAAAACGTTAATGGCGTTAGGTCGAACGCCCGCAGGTAATTGGGTGTAAATCATTTGATGCGTCGTCTGCGTGCGTGCGTGCGTGCGTGCGTGCGTGCGTGCGTGCGTGCGTGCGTGCGTGCGTGTCTTCTTTAAGAGAAACTGTAGGATTACGTTTTTTCACTCTGTAGGCTGGGCATATAGTGTGTGTGTGGCCTAATGTTAGGCCAAGTATCGGTTTGGCCCGAGCGTGCAGCCGTTATGGCCATGTATCGGTGTGGCCCGAGCGTGTAGCCGTTACGGCCATGTATCGGTGTGGCCCGAGCGTGCAGCCGTTATGGCCATGTATCGGTGTGGCCCGAGCATGCAGCCGTTACGGCCAGGTATCGGTGTGGCCCGAGCGTGCAGCCGTTACGGCCAGGTATCGGTGTGGCCCGAGCGTGCAGCCGTTATGGCCATGTATCGGTGTGGCCCGAGCGTGCAGCCGTTATGGCCATGTATCGGTGTGGCCCGAGCGTGCAGCCGATTTTTTTGGCTGAACGAATCAGTTAGATAGGTGGTCACTCATGCGACCAACATCCATTGTTTAGATCAGTATCAATAACGATTGCCCGAACATGTTTTTTTAGAATTGCCCGAACATGTTTTTACGTTCGCCTTCTCGTGTTTATTTATATTCTAAAGAAACGGTTTCAGGTTGGAAGAAAAATCCTTACAAAGTCAAACTCGTCATTGATATAGTGTGGCAACGCTGTCAAGTGAATCAAACCTTTACAATGTGCAGTGTATTTGTGTGTCCACTAGATCCCGCCTAGATCCCGCCTATATTTCGTATAGATCACGCTTAGATCCAGCCTAGATCATGCTGCAGAGGCGTGGGTGTGGCGTAGAGATCGTGACCGTGGGGCAAGGCCAGGATTTACTTGTTATAAATATGTTCATCATTACAAAAAAAAACGTGCACTTCAGGTTTTATCGTTACGATATGTACATAGACTAAGCGAATAAAGGTGTGGTTGTACATATACACTGTACTAAGTGAGTGAAGGCGTGGTTGTACATATACACTGTACTAAGTGAGTGAAGGCGTGGTTGTACATATACACTGTACTAAGTGAGTGAAGGTGTGGTTGTACATATACACAGTACTAAGTGAGTAAAGGCGTGGTTGTACATGTACACTGTACTAAGTGAGTAAAGGCGTGGTTGTACATATACACTGTACTAAGTGAGTGAAGGCGTGGTTGTACATATACACTGTACTAAGTGAGTAAAGGCGTGGTTGTAAATATACACAGTACTAAGTGAGTGAAGGCGTGGTTATGTTCTGCAGCATTATAACTTTTAAGTGTTGTTTGATAATTGCTTATTAGTTCCGCAGCAACATTGTTTATTGGGTTGTGTTTTTAAATTCTCCGTTCTCCGGTTTGCCCCTAAATTAAGGGGTATCAAGTTTAGAATGTCTTTCTGGGAAACGAAGTGTCATTTTTTATAATGAAAGTTAACACAAAATCATTTGAAAGAAACCAAACAAATGCAGCACTGACCACCAATAGTATAACTAATTGTGGTCTAATCCCTGGGGTACTCAGACTAATTGTGGTCTAACCCCTGGGGTACTAAGACTGACCGGCGCGCTCTCCAAGGCGTGGAGCGTTGTCACTGAAGTTAGGGACACCCTAGGTTTTTGAAGTAAATCAAACTTTCATATAAAGTAGTTTTGCGGGTTATAAATTACACACGCACAAGTTGGAATAATAATGTATATGAATATATATAGTTGGATATTAGCGATCGCCCAACTCCGCCACTGATATTAAAATAGTCCAAGTGAAAAAGGTATAAGTAGTTTCTGTACAGAACAGATTCAAAACAACCAACCTTTTGCTGTAGACTACAAAGTCTTGTAGGCACAGATGGGTGTAGGACACAGCCTGAGTTCGGGTGAACTGGGGTGACCTACATAACGGGCTAGTAGACAGGGTACTCCCCGGGTCTTCTGATAAGCAGAAACAAATGTGTGCAAATTAAAATGTATAGGGTTCGGAAATAACTATGTGATTTATAAAAATAGGGTGTTCGGACGAACCCCCTACCCTGGACACGCCATTGTAAATGTGTACTTTATAACACAATAAGATATGACTTAGATATATAGCTGTCAATCCGTAGACGGTTCGTAGGTGTGAGAAATGTACCCAGCTATGGTCCAGGGGCCGCAGCCCGCGAAGTCGCGGGCCTCTGTGAGTATCGAGAGCACTTGGACACATGTGTCAGTGTCAGTGTCAGTATATGTGTCTGTGTCTATGTCTGTGTCAGTGTCAGTGTCAGTGTCAGTGTCTTTGTCTTTGTCTGTGTCTGAGTGTCTGTGTCTGTGTCTGTGTCTGTGTATGTGAATGTGTCTGTGTTTGTGTTTGTGTTTGTGTTTGTGTCAGTGTCACTATCTGTGTCAGTGTATGTGTCTGTCCAGCGCCAGTATATGTGTTAGTGTCAGTGTCAGTGTGTGTGTGTCTGTGAAGATACTTTTTATTCTAAAAGTAAAGTAAAGCTCATATTCAACATGTGGTTACATTACTTCCAACAGGAAATCTCATTGGTTGACGCTCACTTACTGACGAATCACTGACCGCGTTTCACACGTTATTCGGTAAAAGCCAAAGGCGGATATCACCAGTAAAATTAACCGAGGTCTTCGCCTGCGACACACAAATAAAACATGTCTTGTTTTCGCAAAAAGTGGAATTTTTTTTTCATAGTTTTCATTGCTAAAGATTATGAAAATATGCGTGAGATTTGAGACGGTTGCCGCGAGACATTTAATGCAAAACTGTGAGTCTCACGGCTTGTGCTTGAGATTTGACACTTGACAGGTAGGCCTATGTTGTTTTCGGGCGATATAACTTTCCTGATGAAGACCAATCAGCCAACGGTTAGTAAGTCTGCACTTTGGTCTACATCTGCACTGCCGATTTTTTTTCTACGCTAACGATTAAAGTTAAAGCCAAACGAGTATACATTATTAGTCACGATAGCTACTAATACGTCCACGCATCGACCAAGTCCAAGTGTAGGACTTTGGGCTGGAAAAAACTCAGTTAGTCCAGTGGGCAATCCTGTCCGCCAGTCGTCAGTACACGCTCAGGCAGCCCCCGTCTCGCCGTTGTTTACGGTCGACGGCCGGTCGCGTACCTCCGTCTCTCTCGGGCAAAGTTCCTCGGTTATTTTTAACCAAACCGCAGACCGTAACATAAATTTATTACTTGCCGTGGTAAACCGCATCGGCGGAACGACCTAGACATAGGATGTGGGCCTAGACAGAGGCTCAGAGTTTGGACAGAGGCTCTGAGCATAGACAGAGGCTCTGGGTCTAGACATAGGCCTAGACAGATGCTCTGTGTCTAAACAGAGACTATGGGTCTAGACAGAGGCTATGGACCTAGAACAAGGTTCTGGGTCTAGACAGAGACTCTGGGTCTAAACAGAGGCTCTATGTCTAGATAGAGGCTCTTGAGCATAG
>BSQZ01000109.1:650000-680000 GCA_033239005.1 Lamellibrachia satsuma
ATATATATATATATTTATATATATATATATATGTATACACTATATATATATGTATACACTATATATATATATATATATATGTATACACTATATATATATATATATATATATTTATATATATATATATATACACTATATATATATATATATATATACATACACTATATATATATATATATATATATATATATATATATATATATATATATATATATATATATATATATATAGTGTATATATTACTATATGTAGCATACCCGGCGGGTTGTATGACCCGGAGACGCAGGAGCTCTTAGTGTCTGACTCGCCGGGAGAGGTCGCTTAAGGTAGGTACAAAAAGGGCTGTCAAATAAGCAGTTAAATAAGTATCTGGGGATACTTGGGGAGAAACCCCTTGACCCAGGTTAATACCCTTGTTGGTGTTGAAAGTCGTGGCACAGGCAGTAGTGGAGGATGGAGAGAGGGAGGGGGAAGAGGGAGTGAGAGAGGGAGGGGAGGGGGAGGTAGAGGGGGAGAGGGAGTGGGAGAGAGAGGGGGGCTGTGCTTCATTCATTTAAGAAGACATTTAACACTTCCTCCTCAGTTGATTTAGTCCGTCGTCTTCGCTGTTCACATCTGTACCGTGTGAACAGTTGCACTAACATGCACTGTGAACAGTTGCACTAACACGCATTGTGAACAGTTGCACTAACATGCACTGTGAACAGTTACACTAACACGCATTGTGAACAGTTGCACTAACATGCACTGTGAACAGTTACACTAACACGCATTGTGAACAGTTGCACTAACACGCATTGTGAACAGTTGCACTAACACGCACTGTGAACAGTTGCACTAACACGCACTGTGAACAGTTGCACTAACACGCACTGTGAACAGTTGCATTAACACGCACTGTGAACAGTTGCACTAACACGCACTGTGAACAGTTGCACTAACACGCACTGTGAACAGTTGCACTAACACGCAATGTGAACAGTTGCACTAACACGCACTGTGAACAGTTGCACCAACACGCACTGTGAACAGTTGCACTAACATGCACTGTGAACAGTTGCACTAACATGCACTGTGAACAGTTGCACTAACACGCACTGTGGTCAGTTGCACTAACACGCACTGTGAACAGTTGCACTAACACGCACTGTGGTCAGTTGCACTAACACGCACTGTGAACAGTTGCACTAACACGCGCTGTGAACAGTTGCACCCATACGCGCTGTAAATAGTTGCACTAGCACGCACTGTGAACAGTTGCACTAACACGCGCTGTGTACAGTTGCACTAACACGCGCTGTCGGTTTATAAGAGAGTGCACTTAGTTAACATCATCGAAAGAATTGACTTTCGTAGTTTGCGAAAGCATGACTAGCCGTGTGTAGAGGCAGAGACCAGCCGTGTGTAGAGGCAGAGACTAGCCGTGTGTTGAGGCAGAGACCAGCCGTGTGTTGAGGCAGAGACCAGCCGTGTGTGGAGGCAGAGGCTAGCCGTGTGTTGAGGCAGAGACCAGCCGTGTGTTGAGGCAGAGACCAGCCGTGTGTGGAGGCAGAGACTAGCCGTGTGTGGAGGCAGAGACTAGCCGTGTGTGGAGGCAGAGACTAGCCGTGTGTGGTGGCAGAAACTAGCCGTGTGTGGAGGCAGAGACCAGCCGTGTGTGGAGGCAGAGACCAACAGTGTGTGGAGGCACAGACCAGCCGTGTGTGGAGGCAGAGACCAGCCGTGTGCGGAGGCAGAGACCAGCCGTGTGTAGAGGCATAGACCAGCCGTGTGTGGAGGCAGAGACCAGCCGTGTGTGGAGGCAGAGACCAGCCGTGTGTGGAGGCAGAGACCAGCCATGTGTCGAGGCAGAGACCAGCCGTGTGTCGAGGCAGAGACTAGCCGTGTGTCGAGGCAGAGACTAGCCGTGTGTCGAGGCAGATACCAGCCGTGTGTCGAGGCAGAGACCTGCCGTGTGTCGAGGCAGAGACCAGCCGTGTGTCGAGGCAGAGACCAGCCGTGTGTCGAGGCAGAGACCTGCCGTGTGTCGAGGCAGAGACCAGCCGTGTGTCGAGGCAGAGACCAGCCGTGTGTCGAGGCAGAGACCAGCCGTGTGTCGAGGCAGAGACTAGCCGTGTGTCGAGGCAGAGACTAGCCGAGTGTCGAGGCAGAGACTAGCCGTGTGTCGAGGCGTAGCAACTGTTGCCATTTCATGGTCAAAAATAATGTATTTGTTTGTCCGGTGATTTCTTCAAAATTAAATACCACATTTGTACAAATGAGCCAGCGTAGTGGACACTGGACAGACAAGCCAGCGTAGTGGACACTGGACAGACAAGCTAGCGTAGTGGACACTGGACAGACAAGCCAGCGTAGTGGACACTGGACAGACAAGCCAGCGTAGTGGACACTGGACAGACAAGCCAGCGTAGTGGACACTGGACAGACAAGCCAGCGTAGTGGACACTGGACAGACAAGCTAGCGTAGTGGACACTGGGCAGACAAGCCAGCGTAGTGGACACTGGACAGACAAGCTAGCGTAGTGGACACTGGACAGACAAGCCAGCGTAGTGGACACTGGACAGACAAGCCAGCGTAGTGGACACTGGGCAGACAAGCCAGCGTAGTAGACACTGGACAAACAAGCCAGCGTAGTGGACACTGGACAGACAAGCCAGCGTAGTGGACACTGGACAGACAAGCCAGCGTAGTTGACACTGGACAGACAAGCCAGCGTAGTGGACACTGGGCAGACAAGCCAGCGTAGTTGACACTGGACAGACAAGCCAGCGTAGTGGACACTGGGCAGACAAGCCAGCGTAGTGGACACTGGACAGACAAGCTAGCGTAGTTGATACTGGATAGACGAGTTAACGTTGTGGTCACTGGATACACAAGCCAGCGTAGTGGACACTGGACAGACAAGCTAGCGTAGTTGACACTGGACAGACAAGCTAGCGTAGTGGACACTGGACAGAGGAGCTAACGTAGTGGACACTGGACAGACAAGCTAGCGTAGTTGACACTGGACAGACGAGCTAACGTAGTGGACACTGGGCAGACGAGCTAATGTAGTGGACACTGGATAGACGAGCTAGTTCTTGTCTGTGTAATCCATGAATTGTACCTTTGTCGCAACCAAGGGATACTAATAGAATAGACAATGGCTAGTTTATTCCTTCCGGTCAATCTTAGGCGCTTCGACAACTGATAAATATATGTGAGTGGTCGAACTACAAATACACGCCCTGGTGCGTTTCAAAATATATTCGCCAGGAAGTAACTCCATCTGCCAGCAATGTTGGTCAGTTTTAACTGTCGTACTTTTGACAGGCCTAACTAGATCATCCTGCCATCAATGTTGGTCAGTTTTAACTGTCGTATTTTTGACAGGCCTAACTAGATCACTCTGCCAGCAATGTTGGTCCGTTTGAACTGTCGTACTTTTGACAGGCCTAACTAGATCATCCTGCCAGCAATGTTGGTCCGCTTGAACTGTCGTACTTTTGACAGGCCTAACTAGATCATCCTGCCAGCAATGTTGGTCCGTTTGAAATGTCGTACTTTTGACAGGCCTAACTAGATCATCCTGCCAGCAATGTTGGTCCGTTTGAACTGTCGTACTTTTGACAGGCCTAACTAGATCATCCTGCCAGCAATGTTGGTCCGTTTGAACTGTCGTACTTTTGACAGGCCTAACTAGACCATTCTGCCAGCAATGTTGGTCCGTTTGAACTGTCGTACTTTTGACAGGCCTAACTACACCATTCTGCCAGCAATGTTGGTCCGTTTGAGCTGTCGTACTTTTGACAGGCCTAACTAGATCATCCTGCCAGCAATGTTGGTCCGTTTGAGCTGTCGTACTTTTGACAGGCCTAACAAGACCATTCTGCCAGCAATGTTGGTCCGTTTGAACTGTCGTACTTTTGACAGGCCTAACTAGATCATCCTGCCGGATATTTTGGTTTGTTTGAACTGTCGTACTTTTGACAGGCCTAATTAGATCATCGTAACATCCATTAAAGCGCACTCAAACTGCGGAGTTGTTTCCTAGATTGCGACCAACGCTCATTCCGACAAATCTGTCGCCAAGACAGTGTGTGCTTCACTGTTAGTTTATTGGTGCGTTATCACGAACCATCCACAACCATCGGCGTGTCGTCCTTGATGCACGTAAACATGACCTTGAGAGGACAGCGGCTACGTGCTCACCAACGCGTTTCACTGAATATCGACTGGAGACGAAAATCGACTAATTGCATAAAGGCGAGCGAGCAGTATTGTACCTCGCGAGGTCTCGGTGGCTTGCCGTACTTAGGCCTGCTTTCGCCGGGAGACGCCCGGGACTGAACTCACGAACCAGAGATAAAATCAATGGTTGTTCTATCGCCCAACGAGCGTGGGTTTATCGACCAGACAACAGCTCTTGACCCGAGCGACGAGTCAACAAGAACTACGGCTTATTAGGATCATCTGTGCAGGCGTTTGCGTGTATTATACGTTATGTTTCCCCTACATATATCACGTGTCCCGCTCTTGTTTTTACCCGTTCCGTACCCTTTCCCGTTGGGAGATCTCTCGTTTCCATTTGCTTAGACTCTCCCTCCTTCCCTCTCTGCGTGAGGATGCTCTCCCCATTCCTGTGTAGTTTACATCTTCCCGGTTTCAGATAGCGCATACTTGTGTATGCTTATGAAAATATAATTATTAACATTACATTGATGCAGGACGCACGCCCATACACGCACGCCCATACACGCACGCCCATACACGCACGCCCATACACGCACGCCCATACACGCACGCCCATACACGCCCATATACATCCATACACGCCCACACACGCCCGCTTGACTACTCGACGTGATGATTTCTTTGTTTCACCAACAAACTGTCTCAGTAAACACGGCGTGACAGCCCGACACCCTCACGAGCCGCGTGACAACCCGACACCCTCACGAGCCGCGTGACAGCCCGACACCCTCATGAGCCGCGTGACAGCCCGACATCCTCACTAGCCGCGTGACAGCCCGACACCCTCACGAGCCGCGTGACAGCCCGACATCCTCACTAGCCGCGTGACAATCCGACACCCTAACGAGCCGCGTGACAGCCCGACACCCTAACGAGCCGCGTGACAGCCCGACACCCTCATGAGCCGCGTGACAGCCCGACACCCTTATAAGCAGGGCAAAGCAGCCATGGAGATGAATGACCTGCTGCCGGGAGACAGACGGCGATAATTCTTTGTATCGTTCCACCTTTGACTGGAATAAACGGAGCTGTGTAATCACGTGCATATCACGTGACTCCTCCACCAGCCTAGTACAAATCAGTATCGATATCATTGTTATCTGCCAAAATATTCAGTTGCACAGGAATGTTAACACGATGCACACTGTTGTTTGTGTTACTTTCCGGGTCATACGTCACATTGTTACATCTTGTTACATATGTCACATTGTTCCATATTGTTACATATGTCACATTGTTACATTTTGTTACATATGTCACATTGTTACATCTTGTTACATATGTCACATTGTTACATCTTGTTACATATGTCACATTGTTACATCTTGCAGTAAACAAACATATGTCACATTGTTACATATTGCAGTAAACAAACATATGTCACATTGTTACATCTTGCAGTAAACAAATATATGTAACATTGTTACATCTTGCAGTAAACAAACATATGTCACATTGTTACATCTTACAATAAACAAACATATGTCATATTGTTACATCTTGTTACATATGTTACATATACACCTTGCCATAAACAAAAAGCAAACCCAAAGCGTACAATTTCTACAGCGCCCTCCGCCATTCGTTGGTCAGGTGCGTTAGTCCCCAGCAGACACGTTCACGCAAACACAATTTCTACTTCTGTTGAAGCATCCAGCCTCCAGCCTCCAGCCTCCAACCTCCAGCCTCCAGCCTCCAACCTCCAGCCTCCAGCCTCCAGCCTCCAGCCTCCAACCTCCAGCCTACAGCCTCCAGCCTCCAACCTCCAACCTCCAGCCTCCAGCCTCCAGCCTCCAACCTCCAGCCTCCAGCCTCCCACCTCCAGCCTCCAACCTCCAGCCTCCAGCCTCCAACCTCCAGCCTCCAGCCTCCAGCCTCCAGCCTCCAACCTCCAGCCTCCAGCCACGCTGCAATTGCTGCGCGAAGCTGTTCCTTCTCATCAATGGAATCACACCATCTCACAAGATTTAACAAGTTTGTTATTCAAAAGTACGAGCCCCAGACAGGGGACAACGAAATCATTGACTTATCGAGAGTCCCATTTCTTAATGTATGTATAGTCCACCCTTATCAGATATATGGTTTTTATTTATTTTAAAACAAATTAACCCTGATATCATTAACACAATCATTTGACAGTTTGTTCCATTTGAGTCCACTGGCAATGGCAGAGGTATCATTGGTGTATCATGCGCCCACGTGATCCCCACGTGTCACGTAATCTGTTGTGGCTAAGTGATGTTACCAGTCACTCGGACCCAGGCGGAGGTCACACTGACCTCGACCACAGGTCAGATCGTTGACCTTCGAACGAGAGTTGACATCACCCGCGTTGACTCTACTTGACAAGTAATCTTCGGTGTCAAAATATCACCCAGTAGTAATACTACAGCACGTCTAACGCACGGGTAACTAGTGTGACGTCAAAGTTAAGTAACGGCACTTCTGGCATTTACCTTTTTGTTTGGCGCAAATCACAACAAATTATTGGGTTTTCCGCGGCCTGTCTGCAGCCAGTTTATTGTAGTAGTAGTAATAATAATAATAATAATAACAAAAGCAGCACTAATAATAATAAAAAAAGTAGAAGAAGAAGGATAAGAAGATGTAGAAGAACTAGTAGAAGAAGGAAGAGAAATAGAAGTAGAAGAAGAAGAAAACGAAGAAGAAGAAGTAGAATGAGAAGGAGACGAAGGAGATGGATAATAAGAAGTAGAAGAAGAAGTAGAAGAAGGAGGAGAAGAGGTAGAAGAATAAGCGAGAGAAGAAGAGAGAGAAGAAGGAGAAGAATAAGAAGAAAAAGAAGTAGTAGAAGGAGACGGAGAAGAAGAAGGAGAAGAAGCAGTAGAAGAAGAATAAGAATAAGTTGGACAAGGAGAAGAAATAGAAGAAGAAGAAGGGGAAGGAGAAGAAGCAGTAGATGAAATAGAAGAAGAATAAGTTGGAGAAGAAGAAGGAGAAGAAGAAGAAGAAGGAAACTACTGCAGCCCCTAAATAATAATATTATGGACCCGACTCAGAGGCGCAGCAGCACAAAAGGGTCAGACAATCTCTAAATCAGTTTGCAATGCAGAAGTTGTTTATAGATGTATGAAAAACACAGGATCTAAAGAAGGTAAATTGTGATAGGAGTGGGGAATAATCAGGAGGTTGCTGTCCCCCAGGAGGGGGCTGTCCTCCTGGAGGTTGCTGTCCCCCACGAGGTGGCTGTCCTCCTGGAGGTTGCTGTCCCCCACGAGGTGGCTGTCCTCCTGGAGGTTGCTGTCCCCCACGAGGTGGTTTTCCCCCAGGAGGTGGCTGTCCCCAAGGAGGTCGCTGTCCCCCAGGAGGTGGCTGTCCCCCAGGAGGTCGCTGTCCTCCAGGAGGTGGCTGTCCCCCAGGAGCTGGCTGTCCCCCAGGAGGTGGCTGTCCCCAAGGAGGTCGCTGTCCCCCAGGAGGTGGCTGTCCCCCAGGAGGTGGCTGTCCCCCAGGAGGTGGCTGTCGTCCATCCTGCCCTATATCTACTGTGCGCCGCTCTGCTGTCCACACTGGCAGCCCAGTATCACTTTTGATCTGGTCACTCCACCTCTCCAGTGGCCGTCCTCTCTTCCACTGTCCATTGAAAACTTGTTTGTTTGCTGGCCTACGACAACTGTACCCAAACTATCGGTGTTAACTTGTTGAAAATATGAGTATTTTTCGTGTTTGTGAAGTATGGGTAACACTCGAAGTATGGGTAATACTCGAAGTATGGGTAACACTCGAAGCCAACATGCTGCGTCACTACTGTTAACTTACTTACGACGCAAGCTCTCACACGTGCCGTGGAGTCAGACAGGCTACGTGAGAGCCGTGTTTATTTGATGTAATTACGGTTGTTGTACTTTGTCCAGCACGTGGAACATGTAGCTGAAGTTAATGCAGTTCAGAGGAGTTTCATTTCGGAAAAAAGGGTTATAAATTAGAAAAAAAGACAATAACGTGCACATAAATAATTTTTGTAATCCTATTTTAATAACAAAGTTGAACTTTGGCTGGATACGCCATTCAGGATTTAAACTTAACTCCATAACGCGGCATGTGCGAGGTTGTTGTAGAACGCGGCATGTGCGAGGTTGCTGTAGAACGCGGTATGTGCGAGGTTGTTGTAGAACGCGGCATGTGCGAGGTTGTTGTAGAACGCGGTATGTGCGAGGTTGCTGTAGAACGCGGTATGTGCGAGGTTGCTGTAGAACGCGGTATGTGCGAGGTTGCTGTAGAACGCGGTATGTGCGAGGTTGCTGTAGAACGGAGCATGCTCGCCACTTTGCGGGAATGAATGACACCATCCCACCTTCGCCATCCTATTTCGGCGGTTTCTCGGTGTTCAAGCCTGGTTTGTATTGCGACTCACGTGTCTTCAACCGCGCACGACTCGGGGCAAATCAACGGCGGACCCGGTTATATCCCCGATAGAAGGAACTAACAGTGCAGGGCAAAACAGGGATTAATAGTTGTTCCTTTTAAGCGGCTGTTCCTTACACCGGGATACTTCATATCGATAGGCAACTATCTGTTTAGAGGTTGTTCCTTACACCGGGATACTTCATATCGATAGGCAGCTGTCTGTTTGAACCCTGCCTTACACCGGGATACTTCATATCGAGAGACAGCTGTCTGTTTGGACATTGTTCCTTACACCGGGATACTTCATATCGATAGGCAGCTGTCTGTTTGGACGCTGTTCCTTACACCGGTATACTTTATATAGATAGGCAGCTGTCTGTTTGGACGCTGTCCCTTACACCGGGATACTTCATATCGAGAGACAGCTGTCTGTTTGGACGCTGTTCCTTACACCGGGATACTTCATACCGAGAGACAGCTGTCTGTTTGGACGATGTTCCATACACCGGTATACTTCACACCGAGAGACAGCTGTCTGTTTGGACGTTGTTCCTTACACCGAGATACTTCATATCGAGAGACAGCTGTCTGTTTGGACGCTATTCCTTACACCGGGATACTTCATATCGAGAGACAGCTGTCTGTTTGGACGTTGTTCCTTACATCGGGATACTTCATATCGAGATGCCACTTTTTATTGAATAGTTATGGGAAAGCCCTATATATGAGCCTAATTATTGCATGGAAGTCCATTGCACTGGTAGAATGACCCTGGATTCGTGTTCGCGTGCGTACAAACCTGAGAAAAAGTGAATTATACATTAGTTGCCATGTGTAGATCTAGAGTAATGGCACAGTCGCCACGCGGCTGTCTTCGATGGTCAGATGTCCATGGGGAGAACTTTCAATGTTGTGATAGTCGTGTTCCTATTGCAATACTATTGTAATATAGCGCAGGTAAATGTGGTTTCGTAACCATTGCGATATCATTGCGATATCATCGTGTGAGTCTACTCGAGATAGCATCATGTACTTCGTACATGTATATTAATGCATTTACAGCCTGATATATTTCAGGCTAATTAATTATCTTTAAATGTAGAAACTTTATGGTGTAATAAATAATATATTTACGATGATGTATATTTGTATATTGTTTTTTTTCATGCAATAAAAGACGCTGACAAGGCAAAACAAGACAAGATTATTATGTTGTTAACTTCCTACCAGACCACTGGAAAACAACAGTGGAAACATAATTTCAGACGGGTTTCAAATGGCAGAGGTCCTGAATGAGTATTTCAGCTCAGTTTTTACCACAGAAGACATCGGCTCACTTCCAGTTCCATTTCCTAAATTTTAGGGCAATAAATCCGAACATTTAGGGCAGTTGTTTGTATATATATATATATATATATATATATATATATATATATATATATATATATATATATATATATATATATATATATATATATATATATATATATATATATATATATATATATATATATATATATATATATATATATATATATATATATATATATATATATATATGTATATATGTATATATATATATATATATATATATATATGTATATATATATATATATATATATATATATATATATATATATATACATAAATATATATATATATATATGTGTATAAATAAATATATATATATATATATACATATGATACACATACATGATACATATACATGATACACATAGACAAAGTTTATAGGATGATCTAGATAAATTAGTTAAATGGTCAGAAAAATTGCAAATGTTATTAAATTTTGGTAAGTGTAAATGTATATACATAGGACATGGAAGCGTGGACGAAGAATATAAAATGGGGGATGCTGTACTAGGTAGAACCACACAAGAAAAGGACTTGAAATTACATGAAAGTTTCAGAGCAATGTGGGATTGCTGCTTCGAAAGGAAATCAAATTCTAGTGCTAATTAGGAGAACTATCACGTATAAGGAGAAACAGCTAATTGTACCCCTGTACAAAGCAATAGTTAGACCACATTTGGAATATTGTATTCAAGCATGGAGGCCGTATCGTAAAAAGGACATAGACAAGCTAGAAAGAATACAACGAAGAGCAACTAAAATGATTCCAGAATTAAGAGACCTTAGTTACGAAAGTCGCTTATTACAATGTGGTTTGACAACACTAGAGACCTGGAGACTAAGAGGAGACCAAATAGAAGTGTTTAAAATAGTGAACGGTTATGAGGATGTTGATAGGAATATGTTCTTCAAACTTAAAGAAGGCAGTAGAACCAGAGGACACAAAGCAGCATTAGTTAAGGAGCAGTGTAGGTTGGACATGAGAAAGTACTCTTTCTCACAGAGGGTGATAAATGAATGGAACAAACTGCCAAATGATTGTGTTAATGCTAGTAGTGTGAATATGTTTAAAAATAGAATTGACAAATATTTGATAAGGGCGGGCTTCCTTGTCTGCCTGGAACTTGTTGTTTGGGATGGCAATCTTGTTCAATCTTGTTAAATCTACCAGTCATGTTGACCTACTCTCTAATAACACCCAACAACAACAACAACAACAACAACAAAACAAGACGTTGAGACGTTTCGTCCTAGGTTCCACGACGAGCCACTGGAGCAGACCCGTCAGTTATATTCCTGTCTCGTATGACGTAAACGGAGAGAGTGACTTGTTGATTCTGCTCCGTCTATAAGTAGCTGAACCCCGAGGGTCAAAGTATAGTTCACAGGTACCAGAGGATTAGCCTTGTATGGCGTCGTCTTAATGTAAACATATACACGTGTTGCCAGGTAAAGTTTGTCCAGTCGGGGTCTTCACATACATCAAACATGCATCAAACATGCATCAAACATGCATCAAGCATGTATCAAATATTCATCGTGGCTTGGACCGTGGAGAGTGCGCAGGCGAAGTCGCTGGCGTAGACGTCACTTGTTGTCGACGGACGGAGACAGCTGTTTGGGCGGGAGCGGCCCTTGTCGTGTTATTGATGACATACACGGATGTTCGTGTTATTGATGATATACACGGATGTTCGTGTTATTGAAATAGTAGAACAAATCAGTATACCTCTTGCAAGAGTATTCAACTTGTCATTAAAAGAGGGAGTTGTTCCGTTTGAATGGAAAGAAGCCAACATCATACCATTATTTAAAACGGGTTCGAGAAATAAGTCAGATAATTATAGACCAGTGAGTTTAACATCAGTGATTTGTAAATTATTAGAAAGGATAATTAAAGACCATATGGTGGACTTCCTCGTTAAGCATAAATTATTAAATTCATCTCAACATGGATTCCTTAAAGCGAGGTCATGCTTAACAAATATGTTATGTTTTTTGGAAGAAATCACTCACTAAGTGGATAGACGTGGGATCGCCAGTAGATATTATCTACTTAGATTTTCAGAAAGCTTTTGACAAAGTGCCACATCAAATATTACTACTTAAATTAAAAGCCCATGGTATCCGGGATAGCATAACTGACTGGATAGAACAATGGCTGACTGACAGAAGACAACGAGTTGTAGTAGATGGAGAAGTTTCAAATTGGAAATCGGTTTTGAGTGAGGTACCTCAAGGATCAGTATTAGGACCTATATTATTCTTAATTTATATCAATGACTTGGACGACAGTATAAAAAGTGACGTACTGAAATTTGCGGATGACATAAAACTGTTTACAAAGGTTAATACTGATGGTGATAAACAATATTTACAAAACGATCTAGACAGATTAGTGAAATGGTCTCAGAAATGGCAGATGCTGTTCAATTTTGGGAAATGTAAATGCCTACATACAGGACATGGGAACTTGAATGTAAACTATAAAATGGGAGATACTGTTCTGGGTACTACTGTAAAAGAAAAGGACTTAGGAGTTACAATAAGCGCTGATATGAAAGTTTCAGAGCAGTGTGGTATTGCAGCTTCAAAGGGTAATCAAATTCTTGGATTGATTAGAAGAAACATAACATACAAGGGAAAAAAGTTAATTATACCTCTTTATAAAGCAATAGTTAGACCTCATTTAGAATACTGTATACACGCATGGAGACCATATCGTAAGAAGGATATAGATACGCTTGAACGCACACAAAGGAGAGCAACTAAAATGATTCCAGAACTGAGAGACCTTAGTTATGAAGAACGCCTGAAAGAATGTGGTTTAACAACTCTAGAGACAAGGAGGTTAAGAGGAGATCAGATTGAAATTTTTAAGATATTGAATGGGTATGAAAATATTGATAGAAATATGTTTTTCTCACTCAAGAAGGATAGCAGAACTAGAGGACATGAGGTAAAATTAGTAAAGGATCAATGTAGATTGGACATCAGGAAGCACTCGTTCTCACAGAGGACAATAAATGAATGGAACAAATTGTCTACAGATTGTGTAACTGCTAGCAGCGAGAATATGTTTAAAAACAAGGTTGACACATATCTCAGGAGGGCGGGTTATAAGTAGGTGAACATTGTTGGACTCTCGATAAGCCAGTGGCTTCCTTGTCCACTTGCCATCTGGGCCTTTGGTTTATATGGTAAATCTTGTTAAATCTTGATGATATACACGGATGTTCGTGTTATTGAGGACATACACGGATGTTCGTGTCTTAATGTTATGTTCGTGCGCGGACGTTAGCTTTGGTTCGACCATATTTCGAGTTACATCGGAAAAGAAAACAAATAAACATGAAACATGTGTAATAATAATAATAATAATAATAATAATAATATACTTTATTTATTCACCATCAAATCCGGGACTAGTGCCCCGTTCACGGGTGATTACAAATCGGCAAACTTTTAAGAGACATAAAGATGCTTTTAAGAGAAATAAATAAAAATTAAAATTACGAAACAAAATGCTAATATGTATACATACGTATATATAAATAAACCTATGTATAGTAAAATTGCAGGTAAGTGCAATGATAAAGCAAACGATTTGCAAAAGTGCTGAACATCTGATCATATTGGATAATAAATAATAAAATCCTACATTATATTAAATAAGTTAAAAATATGCATACATACACAGAACCAACGCAATATCAAACAAGTGACGTATTAAGGGATTACGGTATACACAGAACCAACGCAATCTCAAACAAGTGTTATTTTGCCGGAAAGATGACTAGTTTAGTAAACAAAGGCCAACATATGTTACATAAGTTTAGTTTGGATGCAAATAGCACGGTCATATCCTGTTGGCAAGTGTAGGAATATGTGTATATAAATATATTTGTCGAGCGACTATTGCCAGAATACCAGACTCCTGACGTAGAGTTATCTAACAATGTGGTGCGGCCAATGAAATTGAGATGCTGTGTGTTCAACAAGGTTTTCATAATGAACCACTGGCGTAATATTCTTAACTGTAGTTGCAAATGGTTATGTTTTAGTAATTCTTATAAGCGCATAAGCCGAAAACCTTGACTTTTTTTCTCTTTATGAACATATGATGCCGTCATTTACAATCAGAGGGTACGTGGCTGTTAGTACGTGTTCAACAGTTGTACCGATAATGTTTCTGACACGCACGAAAGTCTAAGGTTCATTTTACGGGGTTCGGCAGAAATAGAGGCCGCGCTTTGGTGGCGCCACTGTCATCACATAGAACACACGCATACGCGCACGCGCGCGCGCGCGCGCACACACTCACACACACACACACACACACACACACACACACACACACACACACACACACACACACAAACATACATACACACGCGCATGAACGCACACACGCTAGCACGCACGCACACACGCACATACAAGGCGCAGTGTATGTGATACATTTGCGGGGACCCAGTACTGATACAACAACAGTCACACGGCTATGACAGCGGACATCTGTTGATGCTCGCCAACAGCCGCCGGTCAGTCAGACCGACATACATCACCCGGACTGACAGAGGGCCACGTCGTACCCACTCCGCAGTCACGCGCTCGCCCGCGGGGGCGAGTCGTGGTCGTGACGAGATTGACAGCGCATGTTGTCATGTCCAGCCACATAGTGTCTGGCTCTGTTTTGGGGCCCTAAAATTATCAAGTGCCATCGCGTGTCGACAACGTCTATTGCCGAACTTCCTACTTATCTCCGATGTAACCCTCGTGAAGAAGGGTCATGTCGTGGGGATACTGGTTACCCCAGCAGCAGCACCACCACCACCAACAACAACAGCACCACCACCAACAACAACAGCACCACCACCAACAACAACAGCACCACCATCAACAGCAGCAGCAGCAGCACCACCAACAACAACAGCAGCAGCACCACCAACAACAACAGCAGCAGCACCACCACCAACAACAACAACAACAACACCAACAACAACAGCACCACCACCAACAACAACAGCACCACCATCAACAACAACAGCACCACCACCAACAACAACAGCACCACCATCAACAACAGCAGCAGCACCACCACCACCAACAACAACAACACCACCACCACCAACAACAACAACAGCACCACCAACAACAACAGCAACACCACCACCAACAATAACAGCACCACCAACAACAACAACAGCACCACCACCAACAACAACAGCACCATCATCAACAACATCAGCAGCACCACCACCACCAACAACAACAACACCACCACCACCAACAACAACAACAGCACCACCACCAACAACAACAACAACAGCTGCAACAACAACAACAGCAGAAACAACAGCAGCAGCAAAAACAGCAACAACAGCAAAAATAACAACAGCAGAAACAACAGCAGCAGAAACAACAGCAGCAAAAGCAACAGCAGCAGAAACAACAACAGCAGCAGGCCAATAACAAGAAAACGGGGTAGATCACTATTTTACTTCCGCGTTGATGATTAACAACTAACGCTGCTGTCTTTTACATCTGATTAAGGTCAATTTGAACAGAACATTAACATTATACATTGCCTACTATTATTATTAAACATTCCTACCATTATTATTATACATTTTCTACCATTATTATTAGACATTGCCTACTATTATTATTAGACATTTTCTACCATTATTATTAGACATTGCCTACTATTATTATTAGACATTTTCTACCATTATTATTAGACATTCCTACCATTATTATTAGATATTTTCTACCATTATTATTAGACATTCCTACCATTATTATTATATATTTTCTACCATTATTATTAGACATTCCTACCATTATTATTAGATATTTTCTACCATTATTATTAGACATTGCCTATTATTATTATTAGACATTTTCTACCATTATTATTAGACATTCCTACCATTATTATTAGATATTTTCTACCATTATTATTAGACATTCCTACCATTATTATTATATATTTTCTACCATTATTATTAGACATTCCTACCATTATTATTAGATATTTTCTACCATTATTATTAGACATTGCCTACTATTATTATTAGACATTTTCTACCATTATTATTAGACATTCCTACCATTATTATTAGATATTTTCTACCATTATTATTAGACATTCCTACCATTATTATTAGATATTTTCTACCATTATTATTAGATATTTTCTACCATTATTATTAGACATTTTCTACCATTAGTATTAGATATTTTCTAACATTATTATTATATATTTTCTACCATTATTATTAGATATTGTCTATGATGTCACTGATGTCGTCACTGATATCGTCACTGTAATGTCGTTACAGATGTCGTCAATATGATGTCGTCACTGACGTCGTCATTGATGTCGTTAATGTGATGTCGTCACTGATGTCGTCAATGTGATGTCTTCACTGTGATGTCGTCACTGGTGTCGTCACTGTAATGTAGTCACTGATGTCGTCAATGTGATGTCGTCACTGATCTCGTCACCGATGTCGTCAATGTGATGTCGTCACTGATGTCGTCAATGTGATGTCTCCACTGTGATGTCGTCACTGTGATGTCGTCACCGATGTCGTCACTGATGTCGTCAATGTGATGTCTTCACTGTGATGTTGTCACTGATGTCGTCAGTGTGATGTCTTCACTGTGATGTCGTCACTGATGTCGTCACTGATGTCGTCAATGTGATGTCGTCACCGATGTCGTCAATGTGATGTCTTCACTGTGATGTCGTCACTGATGTCGTCACTGATGTCGTCAATGTGATGTCTTCACTGTAATGTCGTCACTGATGTCGTTAATGTGATGTCGTCACTGATGTCGTCAATGTGATGTCTTCACTGTGATGTCGTCATTGGTGTCGTCAATGTGATGTCTTCACTGTTATGTCGTCACTGATGTCGTCACTGTGATGTCGTCACTGATGTCGTCACTGTGATGTCGTCACTGATGTCATCAATGTGATGTCGTCACCGATATCGTCAATGTGGTGTCTTCACTGTGATGTCGTCACTGATGTCGTCAATGTGATATCGTCACCGATGTCGTCAATGTGGTGTCTTCACTGTGATGTCGTCACTGGTGTCGTCAATGTGATGTTGTCACCGATGTCGTCAATGTAATGTCTTCACTGTGATGTCGTCACTGATGTCGTCAATGTGATGTCGTCACCGATGTCGTCAATGTGGTGTCTTCACTGTGATGTCGTCACTGATGTCGTCAATGTGATGTCATCACCGATGTCGTCAATGTAATGTCTTCACTGTGATGTCGTCACTGATGTCGTCAATGTGATATCGTCACCGATGTCGTCAATGTGGTGTCTTCACTGTGATGTCGTCAATGTGATGTCGTCACCGATGTCGTCAATGTGATGTCGTCACCGATGTCGTCACTGTGATGTCGTCACTGATGTCGTCAATGTGATGTCGTCACCGATGTCGTCAATGTGATGTCGTCACTGATGTCGTCACTGATGTCGTCAATGTGATGTCTTCACTGTAATGTCGTCACTGATGTCGTTAATGTGATGTCGTCACTGATGTCATCAATGTGATGTCGTCACCGATGTCGTCAATGTGATGTCGTCACCGATGTCGTCAATGTGGTGTCTTCACTGTGATGTCGTCACTGATGTCGTCACTGAGTCGTTCTCGTCATGTCTTCATATGTCTTTGTTCGCTGTCCACGTGACTCCTGGTCTTCCCCTGCCTCGTTTACCTTCCGCCAGTCCCACTACTAGCTCCCCTTGTAACCCTTCATTCCCAATGATGTGCTAAACAAAACGTTAGTTTGTGTTTTTTGTATTTGTTTAAAGTTACTTTTGTATTCCGGCCGTCTATGTTCATGACATGTTCAGTCCAGTTTATACGTTGTATTCCGGCCGTCTATGTTCGTGACATGTTCAGTCCAGTTTATACGTTGTATTCCGGCCTTCTATGTTCGTGACATGTTCAGTCCAGTTTATACGTTGTATTCCGGCCTTCTATGTTCGTGACATGTTCAGTCCAGTTTATACGTTGTATTCCGGCCTTCTATGTTTATGACATGTTCAGGCCAGTTTATACGTTGTATTCCGGCCTTCTGTGTTCGTGACATGTTCAGTCCGGTTTATACGTTGTATTCCGGCCGTCTATGTTCGTGATATGTTCAGTCCAGTTTATACGTTGTATTCCGGCCTTCTATGTTCGTGACATGTTCAGTCGAGTGTGTACGTTGTATTCCGGCCGTCTATGTTCGTGACATGTTCAGTCCAGTTTATACGTTGTATTCCAGCCTTCTATGTTCGTGACATGTTCAGTCGAGTGTGTACGTTGTATTCCGGCCGTCTATGTTCGTGACATGTTCAGTCCAGTTTATACGTTGTATTCCGGCCTTCTATGTTCGTGACATGTTCAGTCCAGTTTATACGTTGTATTCCGGCCTTCTATGTTCGTGACATGTTCAGTCCAGTTTATACGTTGTATTCCGGCCTTCTATGTTTATGACATGTTCAGGCCAGTTTATACGTTGTATTCCGGCCTTCTGTGTTCGTGACATGTTCAGTCCGGTTTATACGTTGTATTCCGGCCGTCTATGTTCGTGATATGTTCAGTCCAGTTTATACGTTGTATTCCGGCCTTCTATGTTCGTGACATGTTCAGTCGAGTGTGTACGTTGTATTCCGGCCGTCTATGTTCGTGACATGTTCAGTCCAGTTTATACGTTGTATTCCAGCCTTCTATGTTCGTGACATGTTCAGTCGAGTGTGTACGTTGTATTCCGGCCGTCTATGTTCGTGACATGTTCAGTCCAGTTTATACGTTGTATTCCGGCCTTCTATGTTCGTGATATGTTCAGTCCAGTTTATACGTTGTATTCCGGCCGTCTATGTTCGTGACATGTTCAGTCCAGTTTATACGTTGTATTCCGGCCGTCTATGTTCGTGACATGTTCAGTCCAGTTTATACGTTGTATTGTTCTTAGGCTCCACACCTCGAACACTTCCGGTCTGTGTTGGCGTCGTTTGGATAGTATCCGTTTTTCGGCCCCTTACATCAATGTGGATCTAATATAGCATTTTAGAAGTCTTAACTTCAATTGCAAGTTCAATCTACCCGTGAGTACTTCTGCTATGTTTCCGAAAGTTGTCCATGCTGTTTCTACCATCCTTTTCCATTTCTTCTTTGTCTAATATTAGTAGTAGATATTGTCTGTTATTGTACTCAAATCCGGGACAATTTTACGCACAACGTTTGAAAATATTAAATCTATATTCGTAGTACATAACACAAAAATATAGTAAGGCATGATTTATTTTATCACAATTATCTAATTAATTTTAAATAGTGTTGTTAACTGACCAAAAATATAATATATTTGTATGATTTATATTGATACTATGCTTAATAGTAATATTCAATCAGATATAATTATTATTAAGCGTTGCAAACTTTATTCATTTAAAGAAAACAATAGCGGAATATTTCTCTCACCGTAAACAAGCCATAATGTTATGTAAACATTCCCTGTAATGTTATGTAAACATTCCCTGTAATGTTACGTAAACATTCCCTGTAATGTTATGTAAACATTCCCTGTAATGTTATGTAAACATTCCCTGTAATGTTACGTGACTCGATCTTCTTTACGACTTTGTTTTTATTTTCACCATAACTGCCTCGTTAAGATTTTTTGAACGTTGAATGTAGACATCTAGATAATTACGTGGACAGATAGACCGTTGATCAATCCTGATACTACTAAAGTGTTTTATGTAATATGGTTGACAAAGACAAAAGACGTGTCGTCTCCCGAGTGTGGACTACACCCCCGGCGCAATTAGGCCACATATCAGTTTGGTGTTTACTACGCCTCGGCGACTTCCACTGCGACTTTCTGACCCTAAAACACGTCTCGCATATAGGCCCACGACGACCCGAAAACACACCACGCACTTAAACGTCGTGTAACAGTGCGACCAAGAACCCTACCTCTGGTGGTCACGTGGTGCACTTGCGTGCTTGCACGCCGCAATCACGTTCTCGGGCGTGTGACGTCATCGACTTTCCTGTCTCTCACTCTGAAGATCGCGCTGCTAAATCTACATAGTTTCGAGAGGTTGTCACATAAATCAAGCGTTTGTCTCCTCGGCGAGTGCGTGACCCCCCGCGATGGCGTTGGGGGGTCAGTGTACACACAGTCGTCGTAATGTTAGGTTTGGGATCCAAAATCAACATCACGCGTAAAATGGCGTCTTTTATACCATTTATTATTATAAGATGTTTTATACCATTTATTATTATAAGATGTTTTATACCATTTATTATTATAAGATGTTTTATACCATTTATTATTATAAGATGTTTTATACCATTTATTATTATAAGATGTTTTATACCATTTATTATTATAAGATGTTTTATTCCATTTATTATTATAAGATGTTTTATACCATTTATTATTATAAGATGTTTTATACCATTTATTATTATAAGATGTTTTATACCATTTATTATTATAAGATGTTTTATACCATTTATTATTATAAGATGTTTTATACCATTTATTATTATAAGATGTTTTATTCCATTTATTATTATAAGATGTTTTATACCATTTATTATTATAAGATGTTTTATACCATTTATTATTATAAGATGTTTTATTCCATTTATTATTATAAGATGTTTTATACCATTTATTATTATAAGATGTTTTATACCATTTATTATTATAAGATGCAACTTTTCGAAGGTTCGCTTTTATTACCCGTAGTTCTTCCAAATCTATGGTTACCTTTAACTTTCATAACGACGCCCTTCCAAGGGTAATTCCGATATCAACCCCTCGGTAGCGTAGTTCCCACAATAGCTATGTACATATAACTTCTCGAAATGTAGTAAATGTAACCATTTAACAATTACCAGAACCGAATTAAGCTGCATTACAACATAGTGATAATTCATTACAACATAGTGATAATCCATTACAACATAGTGATAATCCATTACAACATAGTGATAATACATTACAACATAGTGATAATCCATTACAACATAGTGATAATCCATTACAACATAGTGATAATACAATCCATGCGCTCTCTAAAGTGGCGCTTCTAAAAGTGTGGCAAGGTTAAGTTTCTCAGGTGGGGGAGCGTGCCCTCTGAAGTTATTCGAACTTAATACGGTAGACTCTGACACGCCCCCCCCCCGCACTGCCGGCGTCTGTGATGTTCTTCGCAACACTGGCTAAACTAAATAACTTTTCCTATCTTTACTTAAAGCCTACATTCAAACCTGTACGACAAGGCGACTTCTTGACGATATTCACCACCGTTCCGCGCTAATCTTAAAACTGCTTCCTCAATTGATTCAGCCTATCGCAGTTGATTCAGCCTATCGCAGTCCGGTTCATCGGTGTCTAAATATGTTGTGTGTGATAGTTTATGTAACATCCAATAATTTTTTTTTAATTAATCATCGAAAGAATTGACTCTAGTCGTTACATCTGATAAGGATCAAAATAGTGGATACCCAAAATGGTAAACACTGTGCTGGTCAATGCTGATCATAGGCGAGACTTCCATCCTCTCGCCGATCACATGACAAAGTTACAAAATCTCACCAAAGAAGAAAATCATAATATTTCAGCATTTCGATTTTCACTTCAGTTAATGCTTGAACAAGCAATAACTAATTTAATAGTTTGTCTGATGATTTCATAAAGACTACACGCAACAGTTGCACAAACGAGCTTGATGGGTAGGTTTGATGTTTCGCAAAATTAATTTAAAATGAGAGTAGCAAAAAAAAATCGAACCTTTAAATGTCGCTTTGTGGCCGGTCGTTTGAGAAAAGGTTCCGTCTAACGTCTAACGTCTAACGTCTAACGTCTAAAGTCTAACGTCTAACGTAGCTGCTGCTGTTTTTAGAACATGCTAGTAGTAAAACAATCGCCAGAAAGTTTATGAGGCAACATTAGAACGAGGATGGGGAATAATATGTCGTCTAGTCAGCGGGAAGACGCAGCAGTAGGCCCAGCCGGGGTGATTTATGGGAGCGCCCCAAATGCCCTCGAGCTCTGCCCTGTTTATGGTCTCACGTGGCAACTGATGTACGGGGGTTATTTGCGGTTATGGGCTTGAACCCAAAGAGGTCGAGGGTTCAAACCATCAAATTGGGATCGTTTATGTGTGTTTACTCTGCGGTTAATTCTACCATTGGTGGCCATTGTCGGGTGGCCCGGGCCATTGGTGGCCATTGTTAGGTGACCGGGGCCATTGGTGACCATAGTCGGGTGGCCGGGGCCATTGGGAATGTGCAAAGGGCCAGGACACATTGATCCTCAAGCCCGACTCAAGAACACTTCGGAGCAGTATAATCCCCGGAATAAAATATTGTTCAGGAAAGTGTCACACTAACACACTAAAGGTTAGTTCAAATGTCAAGCATCTAAAATCAATTAGAAAACCATTCATTCACACTATACAAATTAATCAAGGTAGACTAATTCCAACGTATGCATAGCTAAGCTGGACTTAGCAGGCGTGAACTCTGTCGGCGAATAAATATTTATAACCGTGGGAATTAACGTCAATATAATACGATGTGAGTGAAACACAGGCGTTAATGACGTCGGTGGCTCATGGGACCTTTATAAACGACCCAAGGGAAGTGGACTAGAGGCCCAGTCTCGCTCGTGTATCTCCCGTACCGTATATCAGAATACGTGCTCACGTACTCACATACTCACGTACTCACGTGCTCATGTGCTCACGTACTCACGTACTCACGTGCTCACGTACTCACGTGCTCACGTACTCAGGGTCATCCGCGGGATTTTTTATAGATGGGGCAAAAATATGTGTGCTAATATCCGCCATCAACACATAATGATGCATAATGTGTTTAACAATGTTATTAAGGTAACAAATGACATTGCTTGCGTTGTCATAATATTATGTAGCACGACAACTGATATGTTGATACATATGTGTGCATATGCATTAGATATTCATTTCACTATGCGTTTTAGAAAGTTCTGGTATCATTTAATAATACACGGATATTAAAAAAAAATCATATTACGTGGTGCTGCTGCAGATGGTGTGTGGTGTTAGAGATACTAGCGTGTGGTGTTAGAGACACTAGCATGTGGTGTTAGAGATACTAGCATGTGGTGTTAGAAATACTAGCATAACCAGTAAATAGTGTGTGTTTTAAAAACGTGAATCGAATTTTTTTTATTTGAACAGCATATAAAGACAAACATAATTAAAATACCTTTATTAGTTTTTATTTGGCACTCATCCGAACAGGTGGTAAAAATCGGGACTCAGGAAATATTTATTTTGCGTAACAACGTGTCCTGGCCCTTTGCACATTACCAATGGCCCCGGCCACCCAACAATGGCCACCAATGGCCCCAGCCACCTAACAATGGCCACCAATTGGCGGACTTCGGACGTCTGACCACTGACCGGTGCAAGTGTACTCAAGTCGAGAAGGGTCGCTCATTAACATTAACTTAGCAGACTCCTCGGTGAGGTGGTTCAAAGTGAGAAAGATTACAGACTCCTCGGTGAGGTGGTTCAAAGTGAGAAAGATTACAGACTCCTCGGTGGGGTGGATCAATGTGAGAAAGATTACAGACTCCTCGGTGAAGTGGTTCAAAGTGAGAAAGAGTACAGACTCCTCGGTGAGGTGGTTCAATGTGAGAAAGATGACAGACTCCTCGGTGAGGTGGTTCAAAGTGAGAAAGATTACAGACTCCTCAGTGAGGTGGTTCAATGTGAGAAAGATTACAGACTCCTCGGTGAGGTGGTTCAATGTGAGAAAGATTACAGACTCCTCGGTGAGGTGGTTCAGTGTGAGAAAGATTACAGACTCCTCGGTGAGGTGGTTCAATGTGAGAAAGATTACAGACTCCTCGGTGAAGTGGTTCAAAGTGAAAAAGATTACAGACTCCTCGGTGAGGTGGTTCAAAGTGAGAAAGATTACAGACTCCTCGGTGAGGTGGTTCAATGTGAAAAAGATAACAGACTCCTCGGTGAGGTGGTTCAATGTGAGAAAGATTACAGACTCCTCGGTGAGGTGGTTCAATGTGAGAAAGATTACAGACTCCTCGGTGAGGTGGTTCAAAGTGAGAAAGATTACAGACTCCTCGGTGAGGTGGTTCAATGTGAGAAAGATGACAGACTCCTCGGTGAGGTGGTTCAAAGTGAGAAAGATTACAGACTCCTCGGTGAGGTGGTTCAATGTGAGAAAGATTACAGATTCCTCGGTGAGGTGGTTCAATGTGAGAAAGATTACAGACTCCTCGGTGAAGTGGTTCAAAGTGAGAAAGATTACAGACTCCTCGGTGAGGTGGTTCAATGTGAGAAAGATTACAGACTCCTCGGTGAGGTGGTTCAAAGTGAGAAAGATTACAGACTCCTCGGTGAAGTGGTTCAAAGTGAGAAAGATTACGGACTCCTCGGTGAGGTGGTTCAATGTGAGAAAGATTACAGACTCCTCGGTGAGGTGGTTCAATGTGAGAAATATTACAGACTCCTCGGTGAAGTGGTTCAAAGTGAGAAAGATTACAGACTCCTCAGTGAGGTGGTTCAATGTGAGAAAGATTACATACTCCTCAGTGAGGTGGTTCAATGTGAGAAAGATTACAGAGTCCTCGGTGAGGTGGTTCAATGTGAGAAAGATTACAGACTCCTCAGTGAAGTAATTCAAAGTGAGAAAGATTACAGACTCCTCGGTGAGGTGGTTCAATGTGAGAAATATTACATACTCCTCGGTGAGGTGGTTCTATGTGAGAAAGATTACAGACTCCTCGGTGAAGTAGTTCAAAGTGAGAAAGATTACAGACTCCTCGGTGAAGTGGTTCAAAGTGAGAAAGATTACAGACTCCTCGGTTAGGTGGTTCAATGTGAGAAAGATTACAGACTCCTCGGTGAGGTGGTTCAAAGTGAGAAAGATTACAGACTCCTCAGTGAGGTGGTTCAATGTGAGAAAGATTACAGACTCCTCGGTGAAGTAGTTCAAAGTGAGAAAGATTACAGACTCCTCGGTGAAGTGGTTCAAAGTGAGAAAGATTACAAGAACCACGAGTGTTCTGAAGACGATTTATGAGAAACCCGAGAGCGTCGGCCTATCTTACAGAGTCCACGTAATATATGTGGACGTTTGTGGATGCAATATATAAATACAAACACATAAATACAAACATATAAATACAAACATGCAGCTGATCATCTACAATTGTTTTACAGGCAATGATTAGTAAATCATCTACAATCACAGAAACCAAGCGGCACCGACACGCGTCAATGATCACGTGCCGTTAGCGCCACTCGTGAATGTACCCTTTCATCATATCAGCGAAGCGTGTCCATTGTGATCTATAATTGGTATTTTAATGATAATGCTAATTGTTTTATTTTCTCCTAATCGGTGTCTGTAAAATATGCCTCGCCACGATGGAGTTTTAGTTTTGTGTCAATGAACGAATTTCAATGAATATTTTGGTCAGGACCGGACAAAGCAATCGTATCACTCAACGGAATTAGTAAAAGTATTTATGAACCTTTCACGAAGAAGGCGTAATTTAGAACACTCTTAAAAACAAGAAGTAATTTAGGACACTCATACAAACAAGAAGTAATTTAGGACACTCTTACAAGCAAGAAGTAGTTTAGGACACTCTTACAAACAAGAAGTAATTTAGGACACTCTGCAAACAAGAAGTAATTTAGGACACTCTTACAAATAAGAACATTATACGAACAATTTCCATAAATGTCAACTACAAGAGTTTGTGAAATGAGTGAGAATCTTCATTACATTTACAGGAACTGTTTGTATAACTATTCACGAATGTAGGCTACACCAAGGCCAGTAAGGTAAAAATGTAAAGGTGCGTTCTTATATAGCTCGGTATCCAGTCCGCGCTGGATAAATGACATTTAAAATTGTATTAATGCTAGGTTAACCAAAATGTAGTTATGTGTAGACATTTCATATGTACTAAAGTTTGCGACGATTAAGGTTAAAAGATTTAGTTTAACAATCGACATGGGGCGTTTTGCCAGATGCTGGGGGTATAACCCCCCACCGGCAAAATATGTGTATATTGAAAAAATATATATATATTTATTGAAACAACAAAATATATGTGTATATTGAAAATATGTGTATATTGAAAAAAATAGACATTACATGTGTACATACCGTAAATGTCAAACTAATCAAATAGAAAAAATCCAACGCAGGGCTGTGCGTTATGTACTCCATGATTACTCTAGAGAATCCAGTGTTACTAGCGTGTTGTCCACTTTTAACTGGCCAACCCTCCAAAATAGAAGGAAAGTTGCAAGACTGTCGGTCTTCCACAAAGTCTCACACTAAAAAATCGCCGTCACCTTGCCACACTACCTTAAACAGCCGACTCGCCACACTACCTTAAACCGTCGACTCGCCACACCAGATCGAGCGACTCTCACCACGGACGTGCTCAAGTATAGTTTTAAAAACTTAACAAAACATCGATTAAACTTATCCAATATTTCCGAGTAGTTGCATTCATCTTGAAGGAAACGAAGTCAAGTCAAGTCAAGGGAAATGGTGCCAAGTATCATATGTTCAAAAGTGGCATATATGTGACCCCCAGGCACCCCACTCGTCCCTCCCTAGGCGTGCTCCGTCAGTGACGTCACTTGGAAGATTTCCTGCGATGTGATATCTCCCGGTGGGGATTCTAAACATGCCATGGGACGCTCCCAATCCATGCCACTGACGTGAGCAACACGTGGGTCTCGCCTCCAACACTTGACAACCCGTGGGTCTCGCCTCCAACACTCGGCAACCCGTGGGTCTTGCCTCCAATACTCGACAACCCGTGGGTATCGCCTCCAACACTCGGCAACCCGTGGGTCTCGCCTCCAACACTCGACAACGCTTCCACACACGCAGGGTGCTTTTTAACCGCTCCTTCCCTCCTTAGCTCCCTTCCCTCCTTATCCCACTTCCCTCCTTAACCCACTTCCCTCCTTAGCCCCTTCCCTCTTTAGCTCCCTTCCCTCCTTAGCCGCCTTCCCTCCTTAGCTCCCTTCCCTCCTTAGCCCCCTTCCCTCCTTAGCTCCCTTCCTTCCAACACTCGGCAACCCGTGGGTCTCGCCTCCAACACTCGACAACCCGTGGGTTTCGCCTCCAACACTCGACAACCCGCGGGCCTCGCCTCCAACACTCGACAACCCGTGGGTCTCGCCTCCAACACTCGACAACGCTAAGGGGAGGCGAGGGGGGAGGCTGAGGGGGAAGCGAAGGGGGAGGCTGAGAGGGAAGCGAAGGGGGAGGCTGAGGGGAGGCCAAGGCGGAGGCCAAGAGAGAGGCTAAGGGGGGAACAGTACTGTAGTTCACCTATTATAAGCGTCTGTTGGAAATAGATAAAATATATGAGTGTAAACTTGTGTAAACTCTATCTACAAATGTTATTGAACTATAAACATTATTATGCCATGTTCTAATTTTTATCTATGTCGAGTACTGCGAGCGACGCCTGTAAACCAGCGAAACTCTTCACAGGAGCCGTCAAACCTAACTAAATATTTTTTTAAGGTTAACATCGCATCTACTGTTAACATCACATCTACTGTTAACATCACACCTACTGTTAACATCTCATCTGCTGTTAACATCATATCTACTGTTAACATCTCATCTACTGTAAACATCTCATCTACTGAAGTCTGCTCGATGTAGCACACTCAGTACGCTACTTATAAAAGTCACCGCCATCAATCGTTCACACAACCAGTTTCACGTGTGCTTGCTGGTTGGTGGTGATGTGTCTGTGCGTGCTGGTTGGTGGTGATGTGTCTGTGCGTGCTGGTTGGTGGTGATGTGTCTGTGCATGCTGGTTGGTGGTGATGTGTCTGTGCGTGCTGGTTGGTGGTGATGTGTCTGTGCGTGCTGGTTGGTGGTGATGTGTCTGTGCATGCTGGTTGGTGGCAACGTGTCTGTGGTTGGAATATATTAGGTTCAATGTTACGAGCCCTGGCCGAGTCAACACAAAGAACGCTTTAGTGTCACCGCCAGTCGAGAACGCTCGAAGGGACAGACAACAGTACAAAATTGCATTGGTGGCCATGTTAACGTTTTGTCTGTTTATAAGAAAACGTGACCACTAAAAAATCTGAAATGATTTCACAGCAACTGCCATCATCTCATTGACATACTGACCAAGTTTCGTCAAAATCACCTACCTCCAGCTCTTTTAAAACGCCCCGACGTGCGATGCCCATCAATTTTTTTTACAAAAATAGCCATGTATTCATGCGCCCACGTGGCCCATAGCAGAACAATTCCCATAAATCCCTCCGACTGTTCAGCTCTCAAAAATGCACTATTTCACAGCCAATAACTTCTACAAAGAAACATGTAAATATGTCTGCTCGACTGCACTCATGTCACACCGTATGAATTGTTTTAATTCACATATCACAGTTTAATACGCCCTACATTCGTGAAACAATAAACAGGAAGTTCACCTGTGGTCTGACCCCAACAATGGAGATGATCCCAACAATAGAGAAGACACGAGGGGACAGACAACTGTAGAGAATTGCATTGGTGGCTATGTTAAAACAATAAAGAGGAAGGTCAGCTGTAGTCTCACCCCTCGATGCTCAAGGGAGACGCATTCACCACGAACAACGTGATGTCACAGAAACAGTCCGACAGAAGCGACACTTAATGACAGCCGCTGGCAGTGTTTATTCACGGCAACTGTTGTATTGTCGAGGTGTCGGAACAATTCGGTCATTTGGCTGCCGGCCAGTTGATACACGTCTGGCCGTATAAATGTTGCCTTGCCGTGCGTTGTCGGGTTGTTTTACTTAATTCAGTTGATACACGTCTGGCCGTATAAATGTTGCCTTGCCGTGCGTTGTCGGGTTGTTTTACTTAATTCAGTTGGGATACACGTCTGGCCGTATAAATGTTGCCTTGCCGTGCGTTGTCGGGTTGTTTTACTTAATTCAGTTGATACACGTCTGGCCGTATAAATGTTGCCTTGCCGTGCGTTGTCGGGTTGTTTTACTTAATTCAGTTGATACACGTCTGGCCGTATAAATGTTGCCTTGCCGTGCGTTGTCGGGTTGTTTTACTTAATTCAGAAGCCTGTTAGTACTTCCAGGTAGCAATATTACGTTGCATAACGTTTCAGTTTAGTCGTGACAACGTTATGAAATGACGTTGTCGCTGCAGATTTCACGGACCCGGAACCACTAATAACAGACGCACGAGGGTGCAAATGCAAATGCAAATGCAAACTTACTGTTGCGGCAAACCGTGTGTGTGTGTGTGTGTGTGCGTGCGTGCGTGCAATCTGTTCCATATAAAGTGACTAATTCGGAGACACAACATTCACCGTGTCACCTTGAGCTCATTTATTGTGCGTTTTACGGTGAATACCTGTTCAGAATATAATATATACATATATCCCTGAAGGCTCAGGTCAACGGAGCAGCTTCAAAATAGTATCAACAGACGACATAATGGAAAGGAAATGACACGTTCAGCCACAGTCGACTAGTGGCTCTCGGTCGAGTCTACGCGGCCTCGACACTGGAGGACGGGGCGTTTGAGTCTGACAGCGAGACGAAGCAGTGAGCAGGTCTCGCCACGGCACGAGAAGAAAGAACACTGGTGGTATTCTATTTTAAGGCGTAGGCCCTACAAGTCAACCTGTGATGATCAAAATGACTGAGATTATTAGTCATTCGACGCCACCCCCCCCCCCGCGCAGGTCCGGCTGTCTCGCACGTGGTCGCCTCGCACACTCACGACCGATCCCTCCACCCCTCCATACCCACCAAAGATCACTCCACCCCTCCATATCCATCAAAGATCACTCCACCCCTCCATATCCATCAAAGATCACTCCACCCCTCCATATCCATCAAAGATCACTCATGGTACAGAGACCCTGTGGTCCGTCGGCGGCAGATATACGTCGGTGGCCATGAC